>SJYC01142374.1:0-34507 GCA_006408675.1 Madoqua kirkii
AGGTCATCAGGTGCGTCTGAGTCTTTCTGATGGGAAGGGTGGTGGTGGCGAGTGAGACGGAGGCAGCTTTGCAAAGTTTTCAGGGGGCGCAGCTGACCCGCAAACTCTCGTCTCTGTCTGACATGCTTCCTCCACTGTGGGCTCAATGATTGAATAAGTGAATGAAGGAGAGCAAGGCCAAGGTGACTAGGCAGGGAAAGACCTTCCTGCAGTTCTCAAGTTTAACACAAGTTTCCTTTGTACAAATTCTACAGATGATAACAGCTTTCATCTGTCACTCTGATGACCTCATTCAAATGATCAACCTTGGGGAGAGTGCTAGGAAAACTATCCAAGTACCGTGTTGTCAAAGTTCTTTGGGGAAATGTATTGAGCCAAAATTTTGACTTTATTTCATTGAAAAACCAGGTAGTTAAGTGTTGGGTTTTTACATTTTTCCTGTAAAAGTTGGTTTGCTTCTACCTTTTCTAAAGAAACTAAGGACACCCTAGGAAACAGGAGTGTGTGACGGCATGGTGTCTAATGTTAGGAACGCTTATTCAATATTATTATAGAATAAACCTCAAATCCTGGCATGCGGTGTTCAGGCTCCCTTGCTGCCCTCTGCACTCTAGTTTATGTTACTCCTGCCTGTTCTAAGGAAATCATACCCATTATCCCCTTCCCTGCCATTCAAGTTGCTTTTCTTTGACATCAAAGATTCCTCTGTGATTTCCTTTCTTGGCTCAGCTGCTCACAAGGAAGAATGCGGACTCAGCAGCAGTGAAATCTCAAGTCATTAAGTATTATAAATTCCCCTTTGGACATATACAGTGACTTTCAACAAGTACTCCATTTCCTGTACCTTTGTGAGAGAAAGGGAAATTAAAAAAGAAAAAACATTACAAACTTTCCAAATAATTAGGTCATCCAATCATAATCTAAACGTTTACATTTGCACGGTTACAGCAGCAACACGCACAGATCCAGGTGATGTTTTGAAGTAAAACTGAATAAACGATATGTCACGGCAAAAATAAATATTTTAAATCACTATTGTGCTATAGGACTAAACACCCTACACTCTCAGTTAGATAAAACGAGACGGGAGCCTGTGATGTGCAGTCACTTGGACTATCTCCAACTACCTCCACTGCGTTCTGTTGGGTATTTAATGATGTTCTCTAGGTTTTTAAGAAAATATGCACTCTGTTGCAGTGTGACCCAGCTCCTGAGTCAGCCCCTACTGAGCATTAGCATAGTGACTTAATCCTCTGCAGGGTCTACACTGTCCAGACATTCTCTTAGAAACAGCATTATAAAATGTTTCTTTGACTGGAAAAGTGAAAATAGAGTCGTGAAAAGAAATCTGTACTATAGGTGAGCGTGTTCATGGAGTGATTTAATGAACAGTCAACTCTCAACAGAAAGGCTGGGTGGGGTTCTTTCTTTGGCCCAGTGTCTCTGGCCTGGACCAAAGACTGGGAATTCCTCCTGTTATTTGACTGTCTTCATCAACACCTGCTTAACGTGGACAATGGGCTATTCCAAAGGGCTCTATACACATTATCATATTTACCTTGTAGCCCAGTTAAGGCCTTTTTGTTACATACTCGGAGGCCCTTTCTGCTCTGTGAACTTCTCCTGGACTGTAATTATATGTGCACTTGTGAAATGAGTTGATTGCTCTCTCTTCCCCCCACAGGTTGATAGGGAGATCCAGACAGGCAGAAATTAGTCTGCACTAAAATTAACAACTGGGGAGGGAGACAGATAAGTTAGGGATATGATATTAACAGATATATACTACTGTGCATAAAATATATAAACAAGAATGCACTTATAGCACCCTGAACTATATTCAGTATCTTGTGAAACTGAAAGTGAGGTCACTCAGTCGTGTCCGATTCTTTGTGACCCCATGGAGTGTAGCCCACCAGTCTCCTCTGAAATCGGATTCTCCAGGCAAGAGTACTGGAGGAGGTTGCCATTTCCTTCTCCAGGGGATCTTCCCAACCCAGGGATCAAACCCAGATCTCCCACATTGCAGGCAGATGCTTTACCATCTGAGCCACCAGGGAAGCCCTCCAGTATCTTGTAATAACTTATAATGGAAAAGAATCTGAAGCTGTCTACCTGAAACTAACACAATATTGTGAGTCAACTGTAGTTCAATAACATCACAAAGTTAGCATTTGCTTGTGTGTAGGGTCCACACACATCCAGGTAGTCAATAGTTGTTTAAATGGAAAGTTAGAAATAGGGATGTTGACTGAAAGTGACTGAATTGTGCTTCTGAATAAACAAGTACACAGAGAGATCTCCTGAGCAGACCTGCAGATGACTGATGACAGGTGGGTATTGCACGGATGGGCACTTGCTTGAAGCGAGGAGTCAAGTGCAGTTTTCAGCACCCCATGAGAGGGGCTCAGTGAACATCTATGAGTGAATAGATGTCAATACTCACAGTAGTGCGGTGACGTAAGGGACATTCCAGCTATGTAGATGAGGACACCGAGGCCTACAGAGGAAAACTGGTTCTGTGCTCAGCAGTGGGCCTGGCGCCAAAGCCAAGACTGCAGGGAGGGCTGTATGGGCTTGGCCTTGGTACAAGCTGTCTTCAGCCCTCCTTAGTGTTGACCTGTGCCATCTCTTCAGGTCCAGAGCCAACAGTGCTGACTGAAGAAGCTCAAGACTCTTATGGTTGTGCTGATTCAGTATTTCCTTGATACAAATGAACTTATTTACAAAACAGAAACAGACTCACAGACTTAAAGCACAAACTTCTGGCTGCCAGGGATGGTGGGGGTGTTGGGGGGAGCATGAGGGGAAGGTCTAGTTAGAGGGTTTGGGATGGACAGGCACACCCACTATATTTAAAATGGATAATCAAAAGGACCTAGTGTATAACGCAGGGCACTCAACTCAGTGTTACGTGGCAGCCTGCATGGGAGGGCAGTTTAGGGAAGAACCGATGCACGTATATGCGTGGCTGAGCGATTTTGCGGTGCACTTGAATCACAACACCATTAACTGGCTACTCCATTACTGAATAAAAGGTTTAAAAAGTTGACATTTCTTTAGTGTGGCAAGATTCCCCAGATGATACCTGAGAGGGCTTTGCATGACAGATGCATGAATTTTTTTTTAACTTATATAATTATTTTAATTTGAACTAGAGAAAATATGATTGGAAAATATAACAACCATATTACTAGAACATGAAATCAGTTATTTACCAGTTATTATTGTGCAGGATGGAAATAAATCATTTAAATTTTCAAACGAATCAGAGAAAAGCATTAAGTAGCTGATGACAGAGCTTGCATGGACGAGGTAAACATCATAAAGCTTTGGAAACACCCCCTAATGTTGTGCAAGCTTCACCCTCGGTGGATCTGTTCCTCTCCTCAAAATTTCATGTAACCTACTTCAGGCGATGTTGAAAGTCTTCTCACGAGTAAAAAGACACACCTTCTCAAGTGGGAAAAACCACTGCTTTATCTGTCTGCTGATAAGAAGGCCCATTCTTCTGTCCCATGGGGAAGCCCTAGGCTTTCCCAGGGAAGAGTTTGCTTTGACAGGTTCCATTTGCAAACCATCCCCCCAAACAAAGCAACCCTCTGCTATCTTTCCTGCTTCCTTTTCAAAAAGTTCCTGCTGCTCAGAAATGGGAAGACCTAGGGGAATCCCTCCCCTTGGGGTGGGGAAGGGCTGCTGCTGCTTGTTTCTGTCTGTTTCTGTGCTGGGCTCAGTTGTGCCGATTCTTCAGGACCCCAGGGGCTGTAGCCCACAAGGCTCCTCTGTCCATGGAATTCTCCAGGCAAGAATGCTGGAGCGGGGTTGCCATTTCCTCCTCCAGAGGATCTTCCTGCTCTGGGAATCGGGCCCCTGTCTCCTGTGTCACTTGCATTGACAGGGGGATTCTTCACCACTGAGCCACCAAGGAAGCCTCTTTGCAGAGCTGAGGGCCAGGCCCGGGAAGAGGTCCCTTACAATCTTATCAAAAATCAATAAGCATTTCAGGAGCAGGGACTTTTATGAATATTGAAACCTTTCCCAGCCAAGATAGATGCAAATTATGTATCTTTGTACTCAGAAGAATGCTAACTGGATGAGGAATGAGAGAATTGTTTTCCCATATTTTCCTCCAATGTAGCAAAACACCAATAAAAGTCATGCTTTTCCAATGACAATGTATTCTTTAACGACGTGAATACAGAGTGGGCATCTGGGCTTAGTGCAGGCTGCTTCTTTGAATTTTCAAATTGGAGTGTGAAATTTGGAAAATCAAGAGATTAAGCAGGTGCTCAAGAATATCTGTTGATATTTTTACTGGGTTTGAGTGACCTTTCAAAATTCATGTGTACCCCGAACCTGTGCAGGTGACATCATTTGGAGATAGGGCTGTTGCTGATGTCATCAAGTTAAGATGGGGTCGCAGTCAAGTAGGATGAGTCCTAAATTCAGGGAGACTGATATCCTTATGAAGAAGAGAGAAATTTGGACAGAGAACCACAGACATAGGGGACTTTATGTCATGACAGTGGTACTAGGGGATGGCAGATTAAGAGCGATGTGTCTGCCAGACAAAGAACTCCAAGTGTTTCCATAATACTAGGTTGTGCTGTGCCGTGATCAGTCATGTCAGACTTTTTGTGACCCTGTGGTCCACAGCCCCCCACGCTCCTCTGTCGATGGGATTCTCCAGGCAGGAATACTGGATAGGGTAACCATTCCCTTTTCCAGGGGATCTTTCTGACCCAGGGATCAAACCTATGTCTCCTGCATCTCTGGTATTACAAGCGGATTCTTTGCCATCTGAGCTACCAGGGAAGCCCTAGGTAGCTTAAAAAATAAATTATACGGAAACTTCGCAGCAGTCCGCAAGTTCTCCATGAGTATTTTATATTGTTGTTTTCTGTTTTGATGATATTTAAAAGAAATCAGTATAGACCTACTTGAGTTTATTATGATCATGGAATGTTTGGAATTTTTTAATACTGAAAGTTTTTATTGTCTTTATACATTTTGTCTATTTTTAAATTCTTATATAAGTTTTTATTGGAATACAGCTGCTTTGCAATATTGTGTTGGTTTCATTTCTGGTGTACACTGAAATGAATCAACTATATGTGTATATATATATATGTATATATATACATAAAATATATCCCGTCTTTTTGGATTTTCAGTATAGACCTACTTGAGGCTCTCTGGAGACCCTCTTTGCTGTGTCAGTTGAAGGCCCACACTTACATTCGTCACAGGGCAGCATCTTTCTCTGTTACCATGGTGTTTAGTTGAATTCTTCAACCACATATAAAGACCCTGGAATACTGGAGTAGTTTCCCATACCCTTCTCCAGGGATCTTTCCTTCCCAGGGATCAAACCCACGTTTCCCACAGTGCAGGCAGATTCTTTACTGTCTGAGCCACGAGGGAAGCCCAAGAATACTGGCGTGGGCAGCCTATCCCTTCTCCAGTGGGTCTTCCTGACCCAGAAACTGAACCGAGGTCTCCTGCATTGCAGGCGGGTTCTTTACCAGCTGAGCTACCAGGAAGCCCATGAAGACAAAGCTCCTCCTTAACCATGACCATTTGCACAGAGGGAGACTTCGCTTTCTGAAGTCATTTGAGAAGCAGAGATTTGGACTTGGCATATCCTAAAAATCTAGAATCTCAAGGTGATATTCTTTGTAGCTGTTCTAGATTCGTGAAGGCAGAAGCACACTTTATAATAAGGCAATGTCGTGGGGCCAGCCAGATACGCGGCCATGTATTGCTTCACAGCAGACTTTCAGAGGAGAGACAGAAAGCACAGTGGGCGAGCCGAGACCTCAGCCCGCACCTGTTGGCGGAGACCTGAGGGCGGGAGGCATGGCTGTCCCAACACTCGGCCCCCTGGGCTGCGACTCCCAGGTCTCATTTCCACGTGTGTTGTGGAGCATCAGAGTGACAGTCAGTTAGCAGTAAATGTAGCGGGAGACGGGCCGAGGGAAGTTTTTATTAACTGGCATGTTTTGATTGTCCAACATTGCATTTGAAATACACTTTTAAAATGATTGGCCTGTCAACATAATGGATTGGCAGTTAAAAATAACCAGGAGAATATGTGGAAAAATAAAAAGGGTAAATGATGGCAATGATAATATTGGAGATTTGAATGAAGGCCCACCAAGACAAATAATAAAATGTAGTCCAGGCAATGAGAAGTCAACATAAAACCACTGATATATTTTGCTACATACAATTCAACACAGAACTTGCCATTTTAACAAAACAGTGCAATCTGTCATATGTAATGAGTTCATTGATCTGAATGTTATTTGTTTTTAAGGTCTTTCTTTTTGTATGTTCTCTGTAAATGCCAGTTGCTAGGGAATAAGAGGTTATAACTAGCTTTATATTTGTACATACTTAAGAAGCATATTATATTGAAAGAAATAATCAACCGTAGGAATCCATGAGAATTATTTTCCTTCTAAAGGAAATGACTCACATTTGAGCAGTATAGCCCTAATGGCATTGTAGTCTTTTCTGTGTTATATTTTCAAATTTTGAAAAACCACATTTTCAGTATTTTCCTGTAATTATAAAGGAAACACATGTCTCCTGTAAAAGGGAATTGTTTTATACAGAGAAGCAAAAAGAGAATGAATCACTGATAACTTCTACTTCCCACACCATTTTAATACCTATTCTTTTATTTTTTAAAATAAATATTTACTTTCATAAAGCAAAAATGATATGGAGCCATTTTTAAAAATCTGCTTTTAACACTCGGATGCTGATGACTCCCCAGGATATTAAAGGGAGAACTTTCTGCTTCAGAATTTTAGCAAAGAACAAGTCAGCCCTCAGTCTCCCAAAGTGATGGAGTAGGTCATGGAGGGATAATGAGTCTTCTTTTCCAGCATCATCCCTGCCCCAAATCCATGGGAACAGAGGTGAGAGGAGGGGTTCCTTTGGGGAGGGTTGCTGATGTGCTGAGCATCGCTCCCCCTGCCCCCAATGCTTTGTGCACACCTGCAGCCAGGTGAGGAGGCTTCAGTGGACCCCTTTAGGAAGCCCCCCGCCATCCTCTAGAATTCAGGGAGCATGAGGTCAGATAAACTCACACAGAGAAATTGCAAAGCCTGAGACAGTTTTAGGAGAGGGTGTTATGGACTGAATTGTCTCCCCAGATTTATATGGTGAAGCTCTAACCCACCATGTGAGTGTGTTGGAGACATGGCTGGTAAGGAGGCAACTAAAGGTAAATTAGGTGGTAAGAGAAGACTCTGGAGAGTCCCTTGGACTGCAAGGAGATCCAACCAGTCCATCCTAAAGGAAATCAGTCCTGAATACTCATTGGAAGTACTACTGATGCTGAAGCTGAAGCTCCAATACTTCAGCCACCTGATGCAAAACTGACTCATGGGAAAAGACCTTGATGCTGGGAAGGATTCTGAAGGCAGGAGAAGAGGCCAAGAGAAGATGAGATGGTTGGGTGGCATCACCTACTCAATGGACATGGACTTGGGCAAACTCCAGGAGACGGTAAGGGACAGAGGCCTTGTGTGCAGCAGTCCAGGGGGTCACAAAGAGTCAGGCACGACTTGGTCACTGAACAGCAGCAGCAGGCAGTAAGTGCGGAGCCCTGATTCCAGAGAACTGATGCTTTTTTTAAAAAGGATTTTTCAATGTGAACCATTTGTAAAATCTTTATTGAATCTGTTACCATCATGTTTCTGTTTTATGTGCTGGGATTCTTGGCCACAAGGCATATGAGATCCTCGCTCCCTGACCAGGGATCAAGCCCACACCCCCTGCCTTGGAAGGTGAAGTTTGAATCACTGGGCCATGAGTGGAGTCCCTGATGCTTTTATAAGAGGAAGCCCCTTGCTTCCTCCACAAGTGGACACAGCGAGAAGGTGGCCGTCTGCAGGCAGGAAGGGGGCTCTCCCAGAACCTGAGTGTGGGCACCAAGCTCTTGACCTCACAGCTTTCAGAGCTGTAGAATACACGCCTGCTGTGTGAGCCCCCGGCCAGGATCTTTTGTTGTGTCAGCCTGAGCGGACTAGGACAGTGGGCTTGAGGAGGCGAGAGTGCGTGCTGGGCCTTTCCAGTGAAGGTGAGGTGGTTGACCAGTCTACACAAGATGCCTTTCTACCTGTGTAGGTATGTCAACCAAAGGCGGGCACGCACACACACACACACACACACACACACACACACACACACAGGCCATGGGACTGATAAAGAGGGAAGAAGCGAAAGAAGCTGGGGACTCAAAGAGGAGACAAGGGTGAGGTTTCCAGGAAGGATGATCAAGCCTGCTCCCTTCCTCAGAGGTCACAGTTATGACCTCCATTGATCCAGGGAAATGCCTGCCATGTGCTATTCGCCGAAAGTGCTGGGTGGAGCACGACCTTGGGTCTGACCCCTAGGATTGGCCTCAGAGGTAAGAAGCCCCCGAATGCAGCAGTTTTCTCTGCTAAAACGTAATATTGAGAGAGCGGCCACTGAGAAACTCTCCCCTCACTGTTCTTCAGTCTCAGGAAGAAATTCTCTCAGTCTCTGGCCACATGGCTGTTTCTTGTCAATTAATACAAGCACCTAAATGATTTCTCTAAACTTCAAAATCTAACCATAACCACTGGCAGGCCATGTAAATAAAACGTCAGTTTGCAGAAGCTTCTAAACACCCCTTGTCTTATCTTCTCTTTCCTATAAACAACTGTATATTCCAAGAACTGTTCTTTCTCTTTTCCCAAAATACAGGGAGACATATAACTACAGAGATAAATGTGCAGGTGGCAGTTTCCTTGGCGCTCTGTGTTCGCAGGATGGGCTCATAAGGGGAGCTGCTTTGGAAGCTGGCGTGCAGCCTGTCACCCAGTCAAACATCGCAGGTTGGGAAGGTTGGCGCTGCTGTGAGTCCCCAACTAAAAAGCCTTTGCCGCGAGCCTGCTGAGTCAGCCAGCATCCTAGACGTGGGTGGATGCAGTGTCTACTGTGTGTGTGAAAGCTCCTGGCACCACAGCTGGTGAGCGTTATGAGCTCAATGAGTGATTTAAAAGATGTGATTAAAGTCGGGATGTAGGGAAAAACAGGGTGTCGAGAGCATCCAGGTGTTCCCGAGGCTATGAAGACTTCCACAATTCTGGCTTCCCGAAGGTCTGATTTTTGTTTTGTTGTTTTCGATTAATGAAGAATTGAGGGAGTTACCAGAACTCGAGTCGCGTCAAAGGTTAGAGTTTAGAGTGATAGCCCTCAGGTTTCCGGTGGCGAATCTGCCCTTTCTGAGTCTGGGAGATGACTCTCTGATTTTCTGCTCAGGGTTGTGCGCTCAGATTTCTCAAGAATCCACAGAGAAAGAGGTCCGTGGGGTCTGCAGTCACGAGGAGCTGGAACCCATGGAGGTGGCACAGACCCGATTTGTAACTTCAAGTGTCCTTTCATAGCATCGATGGAAAAAGCGAGGTGGTCATGTCACGCCTGCTTCCTGGGAGGCGGGAAGAGCAATCTAGATACACGGATTACAGCGACTGTCTAGGTGTTGAGTCAGATCTACGGGCGTCTCGATCCTGGCTCCCTGGCTTTTACTAGCCAGCGACTCTGCGTAAATTACGTAAATATTCTGATCCTCAGTTTCCCCATGCTTAGAACGGGAATAACTACCAACCTCACAAGTTAGTTGTCATGTGAGTCAAGCACAGGGCTGACGAGGATCATAGCTATGTGTCGTACCTCAAACACAGAACAAGGAACATTCCGGCAGAGGGAGGCTATGCTGTGGTTTTATCACTCTAGGACCCGGTGTGGGGTGCGGGAGCTTGATAAGTGTTACGCTGGGAAATCAGTTAACAAACTGGATTTGGAAGAGAAATGATATATGCAGTAAAACGGATGCTGGGGAGCTTTTATGAGAAAATAAGGCAAAGGAATACAAACTATGCTTCACTTTTTCCTGGACTGGACTCATATTCAAAATGTTATGGTAAATGACTTAGTCTGCTCAGATCAGTGCTGTCACCCGATACCACATTCCCTTCTTTATCAAGATCCTCTGGTGACAGATCCTGTTAGTCTTTAGTGTAAAATGTACCTTAATCATGTGAGAAAAAGATGCATGGCTGATGGATAAAACTGAAAATAAGAAAGTAGATTCTAAGGAAGCGAAGTAAAGGGATGAAAAAGCTCATATGGACAATGAAACAGTTATAAAAGCCTCAAATGTGTATCTAACCTGCAGGAGTCTCAGAATCTCATTGCTTGAGAAATTACTGAAAAATTAGTAGCAGGAATATTTTAGCAAGCCAGTGCAGTTAGAGGAGGGCTTCCCGGTTGGCACACTGGTAAAGAATCCACCTGCCAATGCAGGAGACGCAGGAGACACCAGTTCGATCCCTGGGTCAGGAAGATCCCCTGGAGGAGGAAATGGCTATCCATTCTAGTACTCTTGCCTGGGAAATTCCACGGACAGAGGAGCCTAGCGGGCTACAGTCCGTGGAGCTGCAAAGAGTTGGACATGACTGAGCATACACATAGGCACACAGTTCAAGGGAAAATGCATTCTAAGCACATCAAAACCATGAATGAGCAACTGCACAGAGTTTGAATTGAACTCAGGTTTATTAGATTTAAAATGACCTTGGCAGGGAATCCTCTGGTGGTCCAGTGACTAAGACTCACACTCTCAATGTTGGAGGCCCAGGTTTCATCCCTGATCAGGGAACTAAATCCCACAGGCTGCATCTTAGAGCCCATATGCCGCAACAAAGACTGAAGATCCTACATCCGGTAACTAAGACCTGGAGCAACCAAATAAATAAATATTTTAAAAAATGCAATAAACTTAAAAAATAAAGTGATCTTCCTAAATGTCTGACATCACTATCAACTTTGAATAATTGTTAAATCCCTAATCACACAGGATTCTTGACTTAGATACATCTAATCAACAAACAAAGAGGAGCCGCCCATGTGGAAGGGTTAGAATCTCCAGCGGGGGGCTCCTGGAGGAAGACCCCTGAGCAGCCCAGTAGGGTAAAGTGAAGTGAAGATGCTCAGTCATGGCCAACTCTTTGCGACCCCATGGACTGTAGCCCACCAGGCTCCTCAATATGCAGGATTTTCCAGGCAAGAGTACTGGAGTGGGTTGCCATTTCATTCTCCAAAGGATCCTCCAGACCCAGGGATCGAACCCGGGTCTCCTGCGTCGTAGGCAGATGCTTTACCATCTGAGCCACTGGGGAAATCAACCAGTAGGGTGAGGCATCAGGAAAAAATGGGAAAAGGTTTTGTTTGGGAGACTCCTGGACGCTGAGTTGTGACTCTCTCTGGAGTCTGTCTGGGCTTCCCAGGTGACACTGGTGGTGAAGAACCGGCCTGCCAGTGCAGGAGACGCAAGAGGCGTGGGTTCTATCCCTGGGTCAGGAAGGTCCCCTGGAAGAGGGCGTGGCAAATCAGCATTCTCACCTGGAAAACCACATGGACAGGAACCTGGTGGGCTCCAGTCCTTGGGGTTGCAAACAGTTAGACACAACTAGAGCGACTTAGCCTGAAGCACGCACTAGAGGCTGCCTACCTTCGCTTGGTCTAAATTGTTTTGCAATTTCAGGCTTTCCTCTCTCTTCATATTTTGTAATTTAAAAGAACAAAGGGAAAAACAGGGCTGGAGATTCTCAGCTCAGTCTCTCTCTGCATGATACTAGCGTTAGCCCTCCTTTCCAAGCATGTAACTCTCTAAGGACACTGTCTTTCTCTAATAGAATTTAATTCTGTTTTAGACTCACTATTAAGTCCTCTGCTGCTGCTGCTAAGTTGCTTCAGTCGTGTCTGACTCTGTGCCACCCCATAGACGGCAGCCCACCAGGCTCCCCCGTCCCTGGGGTTCTCCAGGCAAGAACACTGGAGCGGGTTGCCATTTCCTTCTCCAATGCATGAAAGTGAAAAGGGAAAGTGAAGTCGCTCAAGTCGGACTCTTAGCGACCCCATGGACTGCAGCCCACCAGGGTCCTCCGTCCATGGGATTTTCCAGGCGAGAGTAGTGGAGTGGGGTGCCATTGCCTTCTAAATTAAGTCCTCTAGAGACAATCATTATATTCCTTCTCACTGAAAGGGATAGCCTATAAAATGGAGATAGTTTGAGACATTGACACATTTTCCTAAAGGAATACCTCCTTTGTAAACATGACTAAGTCTTTTCCAAAGTGGGTCTGAGGACTGTCCAAGGTTTCCTTCACATCTTCAGCAGAAGGAGTTTTCTACTGTGACCACCTGTGGATATTTGTGTCCATTTAATTTCCAGTCATTTATCCCACAAATGTTCACTGCACACCGACTACCTCTCAGCATCGTGCTGGATGTGGGGAAGAGATCTTATATATAATATGCAGACTGATATATACTGATATCCTGATACACACTGATACCCTGATGCACACTGCTACCCTGATATACACTGATACCCTGATGCACACTGATACCCTGATACACACTGATACCCTGATGCACACTGATACCCTTATATACACTGATACTCTGATGCACACTGCTACCCTGATATACACTGCTACCCTGATGCACACTGATACCCTGATACACACTGATACCCTGATGCACACTGATACCCTTATATACACTGATACTCTGATGCACACTGCTACCCTGATATACACTGCTACCCTGATGCACACTGATACCCTGATACACACTGATACCCTGATATACACTGATACCCTGATGCACACTGATACCCTGATATACACTGATACCCTGATGCACACTGATACCCTTATATACACTGATACTCTGATGCACACTGATACCCTGATACACACTGATACCCTGATGCACACTGATACCCTTATATACACTGATACTCTGATGCACACTGCTACCCTGATATACACTGCTACCCTGATGCACACTGATACCCTGATACACACTGATACCCTGATGCACACTGATACCCTTATATACACTGATACTCTGATGCACACTGCTACCCTGATATACACTGCTACCCTGATGCACACTGATACCCTGATACACACTGATACCCTGATGCACACTGATACCCTTATATACACTGATACTCTGATGCACACTGCTACCCTGATATACACTGCTACCCTGATGCACACTGATACCCTGATACACACTGATACCCTGATGCACACTGATACCCTTATATACACTGATACTCTGATGCACACTGCTACCCTGATATACACTGCTACCCTGATGCACACTGATACCCTGATACACACTGATACCCTGATGCACACTGATACCCTTATATACACTGATACTCTGATGCACACTGCTACCCTGATATACACTGCTACCCTGATGCACACTGATACCCTGATACACACTGATACCCTGATGCACACTGATACCCTTATATACACTGATACTCTGATGCACACTGCTACCCTGATATACACTGCTACCCTGATGCACACTGATACCCTGATACACACTGATACCCTGATGCACACTGATACCCTTATATACACTGATACTCTGATGCACACTGCTACCCTGATATACACTGCTACCCTGATGCACACTGATACCCTGATACACACTGATACCCTGATGCACACTGATACCCTTATATACACTGATACTCTGATGCACACTGCTACCCTGATATACACTGCTACCCTGATGCACACTGATACCCTGATACACACTGATACCCTGATATACACTGATACCCTGATGCACACTGATACCCTGATATACACTGATACCCTGATGCACACTGATACCCTTATATACACTGATACTCTGATGCACACTGCTACCCTGATATACACTGCTACCCTGATGCACACTGATACCCTGATATACACTGATACCCTGATGCACACTGATACCCTTATATACACTGATACTCTGATGCACACTGCTACCCTGATATACACTGCTACCCTGATGCACACTGATACCCTGATACACACTGATACCCTGATATACACTGATACCCTGATGCACACTGATACCCTGATATACACTGCTACCCTGATGCACACTGATACCCTGATATACCCTGATATACACTGATATCCTGATATATGCAGAGTGAAGAATGCAACAGTTATCCTGAGGGTCTCTTTCCTCGAGAAGGCTTCCTTGAGGATCTGAAATCTGGATTGGACTTGGAAAAGCAAACGAGGTCCCCTTCAGGGGACCACAGCGGGGGTGGGGGATTTTGTGTGGGGAGAACAACGACCCCCAGTGGGCACAGTGGCCTGACCTGCATACAGGGTGACCTGTGGTTGGAGTGTTGGGTGAAAGGGGGAGGGGCTTTGGGATGGACCTGGAGGGGTAGACAGGTCATGCCCCCTACGGAGCTGTAAGTGGAATCTGTGGGTGGTGAGGAGCAGGGAACTGTTCCCAACAGAGAGACTTTAGCCGCCTGGTTCCAGCAGAATCCTTGATAAGGAAGGGAGTATTTGGAACAAATAGGTTTCAGATAGATCGAGACCAATTAGGTCAATTCGGGCCATTGTGGGACTGCCTGAAAAATCAGGCTTAAAAGCTGGGGGAGTTCTCACTCCTCTTGGCCTTGATAGAGCAACTCCGGAGGTGTTGGTGCTGCCAATCCAGCTAGGGGATGGTGAAGACGGCTTGGGGACTAACTCAACTTGTCTGTCTGAGACCTAGAAGCTACAGGCTGTGGAGGGGGCTGGGTGCAAGCAGGGCTCTGGGGCAGAGGAGTATTTGACTCATCAGACTGGAGGCGGCAGCTGCAGCCCTGGGGGCTGTGAAGAGGGAATTCCAAGGAGAGACAGGCACAGACCACGGGGGTTAAATGCTCGCTCAAGGCCACGTGGATGATGCTGGAGGGCAGGGACCGGGTCGGCAGCGCTGGGGGGCCAGGGCCCCGGGCTCTCACCTGTCTGCCCTTTCTCTGTCCCGCGTCATCTTCAGGACACCAGAGAACTTACGTCCTTGTCTGGATTACTCAAAAAAGCGACCACATTTGTACAATTCGTGTGTCTCTTCTCTGAAGCAACATCCTGGAACCCACCACAGTATACATAGCCTTAGAATCACTCATGAGATGAATGCCTTTTTGACTCAGGGAAAAGGGTTTTTTGTTTGTTTGTTTGTTTACTGAAAATGCAGACCAGAGCTTGGATCGCAAATGTCTTCCTTAACAGCAGATAGGACTTACGTGAAAAATTTAAATTAGTGACTCAACAAAATTTGTTTAGTCCTTGGAATTCCCTGGTGGCTCAGATAGTAAAGCATCTGCCCACAATGCAGGAGACCCAGGTTCAATCCCTGGGTTGGGAAGATCTCCTGGAGAAGGAAATGGCAACCCACTCCAGTACTCTTGCCTGGAGAATCCCACGGACCGAGGAGCCTGGTAGGCTACAGTCCATGGGGTCGCAAAGAGTTGGACGCGACTGACTTCAATTCCAAACAAAATTTGTAAATTTGATAAACGAAAGTGGCTTGACCTGCTTGGAGGTGGAGATGGTCTCTCCCTTTCCCAGGATCTGGTCCTCCCTCTCGCCTGTGGTGGAGAAGGTGCTGGACCCAGGGGTCATCCTCCAGCTGAGTTTCCCGGAGCTCGCGTGGGCTGAGATAAGCCTGGAATGGCGGGCGAGCAACACACAGAAGATGAGATGGGGAAGTTGGGAGAGGCCCACGTGGGTGATGCACAAACATGATATTCACGGGTCTCAGGTATCAAGCGGAGAAAGCGATGGCACCCCACTCCAATACTCCTGCCTGGAAAATCCCATGGATGGAGGAGCCTGGAAGGCTGTGGCCCATGGGGTCACTGAGGGTCAGACATAACTGAGCGACTTCACTTTCACTTTTCCTTTCATGCATTGGAGAAGGAAATGGCAACCCCCTCCAGTGTTCTTGCCTGGAGAATCCCAGGGACGGGGGAGCCTGGTGGGCTGCAGTCTATGGGGTGGCACATAGTTGGACATGACTGAAGCGACTTAGCAGCAGAAGCTGCAGCAGATAGCAAGGGTTACTACGAATCTAGCAATGAGCTTTAGTGAGCTGACACAAAATCTCAGCGGCGGGGCCCACTTTCACCTACCCCACCCTGTCACACTCACACAGCCACAGCCGAAGTGCAGCCCCAAAACCACGTCCAAGTGTTAGTTCACCTCCCCGTGTGTGAACTTCCTACGTCTGCTCACCCTGGAATCAAGGGCCCAGCGTCAAGTACAAGACTCCACTCTGATCTGCAGGGAGCCTGGTTCCAAGGTCAACACAAGGAGTCGGAGACAGGTGAGCAAGTTCCTGAGAGAAATCTCTAGGCACCTGGAAGGCAGTCTTCCGCAGACATCTGCTCTATGGCCAGCTAAAAAGTGTCATCAGCAGCAAAGTGTCTGGTGCCCTTTACTTTAGTATTAAGGTGTATTACCGCTTGAATGCAGATGTCAGTTTTATTGCTGACTTGTTGCTGGTTACCAGGAGAGGCAGAGTGAGGCATGAAGTAAGGTAAATGCCAGACAGGAAATTGAGAAGAGGAAACGTCCACATGAGTGTTGGCTTCGTCGCTGAGTCCCGCGGTGTGTGTGATCAAACTTGTCCTTCATTGTCTTGTGCATGCAGAATGCTACCTGCCATATCAGTAAACAAAGGATGCTGCAGGCCTCAGCCACTGCATCCGCCCTAAGCAGGGCACCCCGAGGGGACTCAGGATGAGAAAGGACAGGATGCTGGTCCCATGGGCTGAGGTGCGTATGATCTCTGATTTCAATGAGCCCAAACTCTTGCACCTCCTTGTACATAGCGTGTGCACGCTAAGTCGCTCCAGTTGTGTCCGACTCTTTCTGACCTCATGGACTATAGCCCATCAAGCTCCTCTGTCCATAGGATTCTCCAGGCAAGAGTACTGGTGTAGGTTGCCATGCCCTCCTCCAGGGGATCTTTCAACCCAGAAATTGAACCTGCGTGTCTTCTGCATTGGCAGGCAGATTCTTTGCCACTAGCGCCACCTAGAAAAGTGGTCAATTCATTAACTGGAGATGTCTGGTTTTCATTATTTAATGGTGACCTTTTTGATATTCTGACTACATGGTCTTTGTTGCATAAACCTCTATATATCCTGGCCCCTCCCTTGCCTCTTTGGAGCAATCTGAGAGCCTGTCTCCCAGCCTTAAGTCCTCAGCAAGTTTGCCAAATAAAACATAACTTTCAGGTTTTAGATTGTACTTTTTCTTCAGTTGATAGGCTCTATGATTTTCTGATGATGAATATCTCATCTTGAACATATTGCACTGCTGCAAAGATTCCACATTCCAAAGACTTTAAATCTCCCTGAAGACAAAGATCCCTGGGAGGTTAGCATGACCACGGGTGCAGTTTGGTACAGACTGACTGACAAATACATAAAAACAGCTATGTGACGTCATAACTCATTGGTCCCAAAATCCATGAACGTGAAAGCCACTCAGTTGTGTCTGACTCTTTAAGGGCCCACAGACTGTAGCCTGCCAGGCTCCTCTGTCCATGGAATTCTCCAGACAAGCGTACTGGAGAGGGTAGCTGTTCCCTTTTCCAGGGAATCATCCCAATCCAGGTCTCCCACACTGCAGGTGGATTCTCTACTGTCTGTGCTATGTTTAAATAACCTGAGACTTCTGTTTAGTCTACAAGTGGCACCTGGTGACCACAGTGACTGCAAGGCTTCTTATGTAGGACAGAGCTCTGCTACCCGCCAGGGTCTGCCACCTGCAAGTCAGGAGCCATGGCCCCAGGAAGCAGAAATCCTAGGATGTTTGGTTTCAGGGTTAATTTTCCATAAAGAAGTATAATCTAATCCTCTGATGTTATCACACCCCCTTATCCACCATAATAACAATATGCCCAAAGAAGCAAAGTCTGCTCCAAAAGCCTTCTATTATATCAATACGATACAGTTAAAATATGTTACCATCACAAATGGCAATTACCAGTGGGTAAGCCAGATAGGAAATTTTGGGAATGCGGAGGCATTGGATGCCTATGGGAGTTTATGAAGAACAAAAAGTGCAATGAGAACCAAAACATTCTTTCTTTCTCTGGGCTTTAGTAAAAGATCCATAGCCAGGATGTTGAGTCATGGTAGCGTGGAGGCGTTTCAGAGAGTTGTGAACCTAGCAAGGTCCAAGTGCTTGCTTCTAAGGACCTGAATCAATCTGGACATGAAGCTTCAAACCAGGAGGACTGGTCAGCAAATGCCTGCACTGGGCTTTGCCAGGAGCCTCATGCAGGCATCGACTGTTGGCACCAATGGGAAAGTCCTTGACACCCAAGTCACACACACCCTGAGGAAGCTGTTGAGAGAGGGTCCAGCTGCTTTGATGTAGCAAGGGAATATTTTGTTCATTTGTTCTTCTGCTCATTTGGTGACTATCTGGAGTACAGCAGTTGGGCACCTAGAGTCTCTGCTCTGGTGAAACCTTTGTTCAGGTGAGGTGTGGGTGGAGGGAGACAGACAAGAAGCAAACAAACAGGTGAATAAAGAGAAAAGCTCCTAGTGTTCAGTGCGATGGGAGAATGAAGTAGAGAGAGGAAGGGGTGACTTAGCACAGAGTGGTCCAAGGAGGCCTCCTGAGAAGGTTATGCCCGAGTAGACCCTGGCAGGACGGGCAGGAGTGAGCCAGGCAGTGCTGAGAGGGAGGAGGAGCATTTCCACAAGACAGAGCATCAGGTGCAAAGGCCCTGAGGCGGGAGCCAGGAGGCCAGCAGGGTGCAGCAGGGCAAGGGGAGGGAGGAAGACACAAGACGAGGTCAGAGGGCTCAAGAGGATGTGTTCCCAAGGGGGACTCACCGTGGGGGGCAGTGTCCTGAGTGAGATGCAGCTGGGATGTCCTCTTCCGGATTCTGAGATGTTTGATGAAACCCTCAGTGACACTGGTTATTGAATGTCTGCATCTACCGCTTGAATCTCCTCCCATTTCTGGGAATCACTTTTACCTGCTGAAGACCTGTTCAATTCTCCACACTGAACAGCTGGGCTTGGGGCACACCCTGTCTCCCCCAACCCCTAACCCACCCTCAGTCTTTTTCAGGGCCTTTTGGGGCTCCATCTCTTGGCCCCATTCATATTCCTTCTTCTCTCCCAGGGAGAAGACGCTACTTCATACATGGAAGCTCATGCCTATGGCTGGGGTCCAGTTAGAGAATCAAATTGCTTTTTGCCAAAGGCCACTGTAAAACGTTTCCCGTGGGAAGCAGATACGGTTGGTTTTCAGAGTAAGTAAGAATTCCAGGGCAGTTTTGGAGCGTTGGGGTACCTCGAATTCCAGAGGTAATTTCACAAAAGGACTCTTCAGACCGTGCAACCCTGTGTCATCTTAACAGGCCTTTGTAAAATTGTGTGTGCTCCGAGATCTGAGGAGTAAATGCCTTTCCATCACATGAGAGAATGCAAAGTGGTGGAAACCCAGTGCCAAGCCCTCTCAGCATCCTTTCCCACAATCGGTTTTACCAGCATCTCACTGCCTGCCCTGGGCTACTGCAGAGGAGCTCGGGTGAGCTGGGCACGTCCCGCCCATGTCCAGGGACTCATGGTTCCTTAGGGAAGAGGCCCAGGTAAACGGAGCCCGGGGTCTCACAAGTGACAACAGGGTACGTGACTAATACCCTTGAAGGGAGGGAGGGCTGCCAGGGAAAGCATGGACCACCCGACTCTGCAGGAGGAGGAGAATTCCCCCCAGGGATAAAGAGGACCGGGGTGGGCGGGCGAGGCGGGGATGCTCTGACATCACTTCCTAAAAACAGCTTCGGGGAGCAAGGAGCCCTGTGGGTGGAGCCTGCAGCAGAATCACCGCCTGCTCACTTGTTCCTGAGTTTGTTCAAAAAAGCCACATCATCAGGGCTTAGCAGTTTGAGGTCCAGGGAGTACTTGAGGGCATCGGAAGACTCCAGAAGTTTACAGGCGTCTGCCTATTCCCCGAGGGAGACTCCACACGCTCAGCGGCTTGAATGTCCGCGGGGCGACTGTTCAGGGCGCCTCCCGCCTGTATTCTGTTTTTGACCCATTTCAGGTTCCGGGTCCCTCCATCCCTGAATCCCACTCAGTTCTCCCGTGTCTCTGGGCTGCAGCCTCAGAATCCTGCTGGAAACCCGTCGAACCCACTGGGGTGGGTTTGTGGTCTGGGGCTCGGCGGGTGAGAGACAGATTCATTGGTCTGAGGGCTGACTTCACTGCCCGTGTCCCTCTGATTTCCAGGGCGGGTGGGGAGGGCTGTCTGTGCCCAAGTTTACAGCAAACGGCCTGGACTGGAGGACCACTGATCGTGGGGGAAGACAGAGCTGAGAGCCAGTGGTCACTGCAGGGGCCCGAGCCTCAGGGCCATCCCATGAGGGCCCGGAGCCAGCGTGGGGCGGGGGCCTGCCTGCAGGGCACCTTGGGCTGGGGACCCAGGAGAGGGCCTGGCTCCAGTTCTGCCCTCACTACGCGCCTTGGGAAAACAGCCTGTGTATCTGGTCGCCTGCTCTCTTGACGCAACATGGGAAGGTTAAGTTCACCATGATCTCTGGTGCAGACAGTTCTAGGTTTACTTATGTTCCTGGACTGGTACCTACTAGGCACTCAGAAAACGTTAGTGCAATTGGAATGAGTGCCTCCTCTAGACGGCAGGGCCACCTTTTCATCATACCCCGTTTGGCCAGTATGGGCATCTGAACCCAACTCAGGAAATGCCCGCTGTCTCAAAGGCTGGAGGCCCTCCACCAGCAGGAACGGTGCAGCCTGGGGAGGGTGTGCACATCCCAGCTCAACTAGAAACTAACTCTTATTTAGAAAATGTCCTTGCCGGCCGTCTTTGGGGAGTGGATTTCCCCCCAGTAATAGGAGAGCTGGGACAGACTCCTTTGGTGGAACTTGTTCAGTCACTCAGCCATGTCTGACTCTTTGGGACCCCATGGACTGCAGCACGCCAGGCTTCCTTGCCCATCATCAACTCCTGGAGCTTGCTTAAACTCATGTCCATCAAGTCAGTGATGCCATCCAACCATTTCATCCTCTGTCGCCCCCTTCTCCTCCTGCCTTCAATCTTCCCTAGCCTCAGGGTCTTTTCCAGTGAGGTGGCCAAAGTACCAGAGTATTGAGCTAGAGGTCCATAAAAGACGTAAGCAAAGTCAACGACACCTTCTCAAATGACAGTAGACGGGAAAGCAGTGGGGCCACTGATACTGTTGATGGTCAGGATGTGATCCTTGAACTGTATCCATAGAAAAGAGGAGCTGTGTGCAGTGAAGCAGGTGATCTCACTGCTCCTGTGGCCAAGAACCATTTTCAAATAACTTGCTCCTTCCACATGTGAAGAGATCTCTGTCTGTCTGTTTCCACTGCATCTGGGCGAGTCCCCCAGACTGCCTTCCAGCTTCAGTGTCCCCATGTGTGAAGAGCAGGGGCTCCCAAGGTCACGCTGAGGACGGAGAGGGCGGAGGGTGCTGAAAGGACTGAGGAAAGGTCAGGTCTATCCAAGCTGAGTGTTGCGTTGTTAGTGCCGGCCGCTGCCGACAGCTTTGCTCAAGCCTGTCTTCACATCTCCGGAGCTGGTGGTGACTTCCTCCATGTCACCCACCGGCCACCAGGTAGACTCAGCTTTCCTGGCTGATGACTGTGGGTCCGTTTTGCTTCTCATGGCTTCCTTCCCTCAGAAAGCGGGTGCTGGGACGCACAGCTGCCTGGTAAAGGACTGTTTCTCAGTCAAGAGGCAACCACGCTCACCTCCCTTCCTAACTCTCTCCTCCCCCATGCATCACAGCTCAGTGGTGAAGGGTAGGGGGGTAGTGGGGTGCAGCTGAGGGGAGGTGGGGCAGAAGCTGGGAGTGCAAGGGAGGGGCTCCCTTCCTTCTCGAGAGCTCAGTCCAATCCCTTTTGTTCCTCCTTTCCTTGGAAGAGGCATTTCCCCTAAACTCTCCATTTGGAGTCTCACGGTCCCCTAGACATCTCATCCACTCTTCCACTCCAGCTTGTGTCCTTGGGATGCTCCAGATTCCCCCTCCCTGAGGACCGGTGGCTCCCACGGACTGCCCGGTGCAGAGCAGTTTCTCCACGACCAGATGGGGAATGGACACACTTCCTGAGGCTCCAAGACCTTCCGCTCCAGCTGCACACGTTCCCCAGAGCTCACTCGTGGCCTTTCATGGCCCTCTGTTTCCTTGTTCAAGTCCCATCTCTCCCAGCAGCGTTAGACCCTGACCTTGCGGCCCCTTCTCTCTCTGCTTCTGCACTCGGCCCCTCTGTCCTCCACGCAGCTCTCGGCCCCTGCTGCTCTGTTCTTCCAGCCCCAGAGCCTCCAGGATCACCCCTCCCTCCTCCTGAATGAGTCAGGTGGATAGACTTCTCTGTCCACTTACTTCTCCCAGGACAATGCACTGGCTTCTCCTTCAGCCCAGAGGGAGTCTCTCTGGGCACTGGGGTCCCGTCGAAAAGATTTAGGGTGCCCTGTGAGCCCTCCTCCTTCTATCTCCAGCTCCTCCTGTCACTGTTTCCTCCTAGAAATATGCTCTGAGGTTTTGGGTCACCACACAGTGCCCATGACCAGAGTGACCGCAAGCCTTTCGGGGCCCCGAGGAGCCCCGGGATGCTGCTGTCTCCTCTGGAGCCAGTTCTTCAATCCACGTGAAGTATTAGATCAGAAGACAGGCATCAGTTATCCCCATCGTCACTGTCACCATTAGGGTAGGGATTCGAAAGGCTTTCTCTGCATTCACAGCCTCCAGTCCCACCAGCCCCATGTCACAGAAGCCAACACCTGGCTTTGATTCTGTCACACGCTGAGAGTAGTCTGAGCAGAGTCACCGTGACACCCTCGCCACCAAATCTGAAGGAGGCTTAGGTCCTCTTAGCCACTTGATGAAAGTGAAAGAGGACAGTGAAAAAATTGGCTTAAAGCTCAACATTCAGGAAACTAAGATCATGGCATCTGGTCCCATCATTTCATGGGAAATAGATGGGGAAACTGGACACAGTGTCAGACTTTATTTTGGGGGCTCCAAAATCACTGCAGATGGTGACTGCAGCCATGAAATTAAAAGAAGCTTACTCCTTCGAAGGAAAGTTATGACCAACCTAGATAGCATATTCAAAAGCAGAGACATTATTTTGCCAACAAAGGTCCATCTAGTCAAGGCTATGGTTTTTCCAGTGGTCATGTATGGATGTGAGTTGGACTGTGAAGAAAGCTGAGCGCCAAAGAATTGATGCTTTTGAACTGTGGTGTTGGAGAAGACTCTTGAGACTCCCTTGGACTGCAAGGAGATCCAATCAGTCTATCCTAAAAGAGATCAGTCCTGGGTGTTCATTGGAAGGACTGATGTTGAAGCTGAAACTCCAGTACTTTGGGCACCTCATGAAAAGAGTTTACTTATTTTAAAAGACCCTGATGCTGGGAACGATTGAAGGCAGGAGGAGAAGGGGATGACAGAGGATGAAATGGCTGGATGGCATCACTAACTCAATGGACATGAGTTTGAGTGAACTCCTCCGGGAGTTGGTGATGGACAGGGAGGCCTGGGGTGCTGCAGTCCTTGGGGTCACAAAGAGTTGGACGCAACTGAGGGGCTGAACTGAACTGAACTAGGTCCTCTTGGAATCGATCGGCATTTGGTGCCCAGGAGCCCCTCCCCTTCCTGAAGTGCTCTTGGTTTCCTTCTGTTTGGAAGGTCCTCCCTCTGCAGCCGCCCTCCCTGGGCAGCTCTGAGGCTGACTCTGAACTTCTGCAGTCCTCTGGGGCTCAGTCCTCGGTCTCCTTCCCTTTCGGTCCTCGTTTTTCTGGCAGGACCTCACTCGGTCTCCTGGCTCTGAATACTGTCTCCATGCTAGACCAGCAAAGGCATCGCTCTGGCCCGGGCTGTCCCTGGAATTCCGGGCCTGTCATCCACGTGCCTCCTTGGTGTCCCCTCTGGGATGCCCGCTGGTCATCTGCAGCCCATCTGTTCCTCACGTGAGCTCCTGACTTGTCCACCACATCTGTTCTTCTTCCAGTCTTTCCTCCGTCAGTGAATTCTTCCAATGGCCCAGGAAGCAGAGTGGGGAGAAGTGCTGTCAATTCCTCTCTTCTCCTCCCTCTCTCTGGCCCCACACACCAGCTGCCCACAGCCGCCTGCCGCCCCCTTCCTCTCGGATTCCTGCGCTGACTGGTCTCCCAGCCTCTGGCCCTGCCCCCAGTGCCCTCCCTTAGCACTGCAGGAGCCTGGTCAGCAGGGTCAGGAAATCAGCCAAAGGGATCTCCTTACAAGTCAGATCCTGTTTCTGATCCTTCCTCTGAGCAGAACTCCCCACTGGCCCCCTCAGTCCACTCAGCCGCTGCCTGAGGGTCCACCTTATGACCCCCAAGGGTCCCGTGGCCCTTCCCACTCTCCCGAGAGCCCATCTGCTCAGGCCCTGGGGCCCGTGCCCTGCGTGCTGGACGCACGTCCACACTGCTGCCTCGTGCCTGCACCTATTCTGTTCCCTTAGCCCCGAATGCTCTTCCCCCCACTCCCGAGGCTCCTCCCTGACGTCTGTTAGGTCTTCACTTACAAGACACCTTCTCACGCCTCCTCCTCTGGCCATCAGAGCTAACATTTCAACCCCCTCCCAGTGCTACAGACTGACTGCTCTGCTCTGTATTGCTTCTCACAACATTAATTGTGAACATTGTGTGTATTTCATGATTTACCTCGCGTGCTCCTGGTTTCCCCAGATCCCCTCTGGAGCAGGAGCTTCTCAGGGCAGGGGGTTTGTCAGGCTGCTGTTTTTCCCTCTTGAAACAGGAGACAGAAGCCAAGCACAGGCATGTCTGCTCAGGTAAACAAGTCCTGGGAGGTTAGAGTCCTACCCTGGGTGAGATGGGTTCACCCTGGGGATGGCGTGGGGTGGGGGGCTGAGAGAGACCTCCACATGTGAGGGAGAAGGCGCGGAGGAGGTGGACGTGAAGGCAGGGCAGCGTGTTCAGCTCTAGCACGGGGAATACTGGAACCTTCTCTGACCCCATTTCTTCCATCCTTGAGGAAACAGCTCCATGTCCTGAAAGGGCAAAACCCAAAGAAGAGATGATAGGAGGAGCTCTGATTCCATCCTCTTCTCCTGGAGGAGGTCCTCTGGGAAAACCTCAAGTCAAATAAGAAGACGCAGTTTCTTATTAAATGGAGAGAAAGATGAGACCGGAGGTCACCAGCAGTATTGAAATGAGTCACCCACTGACTCAGATGGTATAGAATCCACCTGCAGTGTGGGAGACCTGGGTTCAATGGCTAGACTGGGAAGATCCCCTGGAGAAGGGAACAGTATGAGCTTCCCTCATAGCTCAGTCAGTAAAGAATCTACCCACAATGCAGGAGATCCAGGTTCAATTGCTGGGTCAGGAAGATCCCCTGGAAAATGAAACGGCACTCTACTCCAGGATTCTCACTTGGAGAATCCCATGGACAGAGGAGCCTGGGGGGCTACAATGCACGGGGTCAGAAGAGTCAGACACGACTTAGCGACTAACCACCACCTAGGTCAGGTAGTGCTTCTTTTTTGTTAAATTTTAAATTGAGATTAAAATCATAATATAAACATATTATCATAACCAGATTTAACTCGGTGAAGCTAAGTGCCTTCTCATGGCTGTGCAGCCCTCACCGTCATCCATTTCCTGAGTGTTTCACCTTCCTAAACGGCGACTCTGTCCCCATAAACGCTAAGGCTCCATTTCCCCTCCCCACCTCCCACCCCGGCCCCCGGCAGCTACCAATGTGCTGTCTGACTATGAATTTGACTAGTCTCGGAACCGTGTATAAGTGGAATCACAGTGCTTGTCTGCTCCTCGTGTGTTAATCCCTGCAGAAGGGAATGGCTGCCCACTCCAGTATTCTTGCCTGGAGAATCCAATGGGCAGAGAGGCCTGGCAGACTATATAGTCCATGGGGTCACAAGGAGTTGGACATGACTGAGCAACTCACACGCTAATGTATTGATATATCGGCATGCACTTTAGAGGCTAACTTGATACAAATCCTACAGACTGCACCTCCTCTCGCCTGCCCTGTGCTGTATAGTAGGTGCTCATTAGCCATGTTTTGTATGTGTGTGTGTGTGTGTGTGTGTGTGTGTGTGCATGCTCATGCTCAGTCATGTCTGACTCTCCGTGACCCCATGAACTGTTACCCACCAGGCTCCTCTGTCCATGGGATTTCCCAGGCATGAATATTGGAGCAAGTTGCTGTTTCCTACTCCAGGGGATCTTCCTGACGCAGGGATGGAACCCACATCTCTGCTTCTTTACCACTGTGCCACCTGGGAAGCCCTGTTGTATCCGTAGCGGTGTGTACATGTCGATCCTCATCTCCCAGTTCATCCTGCCCCCTCTTCCCTGCTGGTATCCATATGTTAGTTCTGTACATCTCTGTTTCTAGGGCAGGTGAGGGATTACACAGGGAGTCACAGGGAAGATAGCTTCTCTGGTCAAGGTCACAGGTGGGTGGCACTCACCCTGTCATCCTCTCAAGTGGACAGTCTAACAAATGCAATGATGGAGAGCTAACATGACCATTTTATAACAAAAAGGGAATACAGAGAGATGCTCCCCCCCAAAAAAAAAGAATTGTGTATAATGTTATGAGCCTTTTCCATTTAAACTATGTCGGGACTATTTTCCGGTCAATAAACATACACAATTCCATTTGAATTGAACAGAAATAATGATGACCACGAAGTCTGTGTGATTTTGTATCTCCTGGGTCCTCCCCTGCTCTAGGGTTTCCTGACCTTTATGGCAGTGACATGCTGACAATAGGAAGAACTCAGTCAAATGATCGCCTTATTGAGCCATCAAATCTGTCAAAAGGAAATTCAGAATGAGTAGCAGAAGAATCTTCCATCATAACAGGAAAATCTATGGGAACATAAAGTTATTTCCCAGGAAAGTTGTTAAAAGTCCATTATGTGAGTCGTTTATAAACATGGTATTTAGCAACATCTTACAAAAAAAATGTTAAGACAGCACATCATCAACAAAATTCCTGTGTTAGCAAGATGGACCAGAGCCTTAATCAGATGTTTTTCATATCCACTGATGATTTAAATTGTAGCGTTCTAGTTTTTTTTTTTAATGGGATAAAGAATGCTCTTTTCTTGAAACATGAAATGTAACGCCAAAATGAAACAATTGCTTTTAGGAATGAACATGGAAAGATATTTTTAGTTTTGCAGCCATGAAATTAAAAGATGCTTACTCCTTGGAAGGAAAGTTATGACTAACCTTGATAGCATATTCAAAAGCAGAGACATTACTTTGCCGACTAAGGTCTATCTAGTCAAGGCTATGTTTTCTCCTGTGGTCATGTATGGATGTGAGAGTTGGACTGTGAAGAAAGCTGAGCGCCAAAGAATTGATGCTTTTGAACTGTGGTGTTGGAGAAGACTCTTGAGAGTCCCATACTCTGCAAGGAGATCCAACCAGTCCATTCTAAAGGTGATCAGTCCTGGGTGTTCTTTGGAAGGAATGATGCTCAAGCTGAAATTCTAGTACTTTGGCCACCTGATATGAAGAGTTGACTCATTGGAAAAGATGCTAGGAGGGATTGGGGGCAGGAGGAGAAGGGGACGACAGAGGATGAGACAGCTGGATGGCATCACCGACTTGATGGATGTGAGTCTGAGTGAACTCCGGGAGTTGGTGATGGACAGGGAGGCCTGGCGTGCTGCAGGGTTCATGGGGTTGCAGAGTCAGACACGACTGAGCGACTGAACTGAACTGAACTGATAGCTTTCAACAGAAGAATTAGGACAAAATAAAAAATCTGTGTAACTCCAAATGAAGGCAATTTTTAAAAAGTCAGATTAGTTATGTGAATATGTCTGTAGAGGATACAAAATTGATTTATTACTGATTAACATGATATATTAATATTAACATGGCTATTAAGACATATTAATTAAAATAACCCTAGGGTAGGGGTCTGAAGAGGAAGGGCTCTGGTGGAAGGGATGGTGGTCAGGGTTAGGTCCAGCCTGAGGTTGGGAGGGAGAGGGTCCATGGGCACCTCGCCTTGCAAGATCAAGGATAAGTCAGGCATACCCAGTGCTGGATCAAGATGTACCCCTCAAGATAGCTTCAGAGATCTTCTCAAAATCAGGCAGAATGATCCCAGCATGGAGGAAAAATTAACTGGAATATATTTGTTCATAAGAGCTAGCCCTCTATATGTAAAATAGAGAAACAATAAGGTCCTACTTTATAGTCCAAGGAACTATTTAATACCTTGTCATAACCTATTACTGAAAAGAATCTGAAAAAGAATGTGTGTGTGTGTGTGTGTGCACATGTGCATGTACATATACATATATGATGTATAACTGAATCAGTTTGCTGTACATCAGAAACTAGCACAACATAGTTAATCAACTATATTTCAGTTACAAAAAAGGGGCTACCCTTGTATATGCTTAGCAGATATTTCTCTCTGTGCTTAAGGCCTTAATAGTATTCATCACTTCCAGACGTCAGAGCAAGAGAAAGAATGGTGCACGGAGTCAGTGAGGGATCAGCTCCCAAGTTCTTAATTTACACAACTACCTTAAAGGAGCAGAGAAAATTCTGGAATGGTGTTTGAAGTGACCACCGTAACACTCTCCAAGCTATGGAAAAGATTGAAGTCAAATATTTACAGTACTGAAGGGCTCACGTGCTGTGTAAAATAACCTCCAAATTGAGAACATCTGGGAGAGAAGTCTCAGAGCCAAGTAACAAAAGCGTAATAAAAAGGCAGGGGGTATTTGTGAGGAAGCTTAATGAAGGGGGGAGGCTTTTTTTCTTCTTGAAGGTAACAAGGCTCCCTTCCTGCAGTGAGCTCCAGGGAAATGATTTGATTCTGTCTGACTGAGTTTACAACCTGCCAAATGAAAATATCGCTACCTCTCATTTCATGGAATGCAATAATTACTGATGTATAGGACTTGTAGATGGCCTTAGGTTTTAAAACACCAGAGGCAGAACGAATACACATGTATAACTGAATCACTTTGCAAAAATAAGCACAACATTGTAAATCAACTATACTTTAATAAAATAAATTTTAAGAAGGAAAAAGAAAACCCAAGTTTGAAAACAAAACACTAAAGAGGTATAACATAAATATGTATATGTGTGGACGTATAATGTAATATAATGAATATCAAGTCCAACTCTTTGAAACCCTATGAACTGTAGCCCGCCAGACTCCTCTATCCACGGGATTCTCCAAGTAAGACTACTGGAGCAGGTTGCCATTTCCTTCTCCAGGAGGTCTTCCTGACCCAGGAATTGAACCTGGGTCTCCTGCATTGCAGGCAGGTTCTTTACTGTCTGAGCCACCAGGAAAGTCCATATATATGGTATATCTTTGGGATCAATCCACTGATGAATATTTTTCTGAATTGTAGGAAACACAAGGGAGATTGAATTTAAAGAGCAGACAAAAAGTACTGGCTTTGGCTACAGTCAGATTCTGGCTCCATGTACTAACTGTTGTTGATCTTAGGCAAGCTGTCTTAACCTCTCCAAGCCTCAATTTTAAGTGAGGCTCTTAGAAAAGTTAAACAAGATAATGCCAACAAAGCTTGGGGCCTTGCACCTGGCACAGAGCCTAATTGCATCACCTCTGCCATCATTCCACCTTTATTTAGAAAAGCGAGGTGTCAGGAGGAGGTTAGAATCACATCCAATGATAGGGTCCCAACAAAATATGTTTGTAAACTCTCAAGGGTTTAAACTCTCCTGAGAGCATTTTGGATGATGAACTCCGGGATGCAATGGGGTATTGCTCCCTTGAGTGATTGCAGGAGAGGGCTGCAGGGCACACTCGGGTGGTCTCATGTTGAACGTATTATGGAGGGAAAGTTAATAAAATACAGTTAATGAGCTAGGCCACCTCCCGACTTCGCTGCCCTGTGATGTTTGCCATGGGACATTGCACAAGGGTGGGGTCAGCTGCTGTCTGTACTAACAGGAGTGGTCGTAAAGCCCCGGATGACCGTCCCTGTTGTTCAGTCGAGTCTGACTCTTTGGAGCCCCAGGGACTGCCCGGCTTCCCTGTCCTTCACCCTCTCCCAGGACTCACATTATTTATACTGAGCAGTATGTCCACCTCCAGATCCTTCTGTTACTTAGACACTGAAAAGCTTTGAAGTTTAGCAAGTTATTGAGGTCAAAAGAATGCTCTTGACTGAGGATACAAGAGTATCATAGGGAACTAGAAGAGGACAAAAGAATCTCAAGAGTATTCAGATCGTAATTATGGTCCATCTGAACTCTGCCTGCTGTTTAGCACTGAATAAGAAATTGCAGAATTCCTAGTTTAACGCAGCATCTGACTACTGTTTAAGGTACCTTGAGGGGTTAGTAACAGCAGAGAAAGCCTATAAGAAAAGTGTATAATGGCTCACTCGTGTCTGACTCTTTGTGCCCTATGAACTATAGCCCGCCAGGCTCCTCTGGCCATGGGAAGAATACTGGGGTGGGTTGTCATGTCCTCCTCCAGGGGATCTTCCCGACTCAGGGATTGAACTCACATTTCTTACGTCTCCTGTGTTGGCAGGGGAGTTCTTTGCCACTAGTGCCACCTGGGAAGCCTGATGTCTGCCACAGAGGGATCAATTAGCAATGTCTGCCACAGAGTGATCAATTAGTGATGTCTGCCACTGGCTCAGGAAAGAAGAGAGCACACACAAGCTTATGAGAATTCCCATTCATAGTACAAAACCCAGCTCAGATACCATCTTCGCCAACACCTCCTGAGATTTAGAATTTAAGTGTCACAGGAGCTCAGAGATAACGGGATTACCCTCTCATTCTTCATATATTTCTAGGCAGTTGACTCAGGATTCTACCTTATATAAATGTTTCTTTCCTCCCCTCCTCCTTTTTTCTTTCCTTTTCATCTTTTCTGCCAAATTGTAAGCTCCTGGAATGCAAGCACTTCTTCTAAATCACTTTTATGCAACTGTGATCTTCCCCTCCCTCTCCTCCACTTCCAAGTGCTAATGCACCCATTCAGGCATTCTTCTGATGACCTGTTCAGAGTGTTTGCTGCACACCCAGCTCGCACAGGTCCTGTGCTGCAGACTAGAAGTAATAACAAGACACAGGGGAGCACAAGGCTCAGCTCCAGGGAGCTCACGGCTCTGCACCAGCTGGTTGGTGCTCAGAAGCTCTGGTGATGAGTCTGCCTGCTGGACCCCTTGCATCCTGCTCCTTAAGCTTGACAGGGGACCAAGCATGGCTAAGGCCAAGTTAAGAGTAGGGACCAGCGACAGGGGGCCGGAGCTGAGCATGCACGCGTCCTCAGTGGCAGCTCCATCAGTAAGGGGCCACCTACGCTCTAAATTCAGAGCAAGAGGACAGCAGGAGGTAAGGGCCAGAGCCCAGGGATCCCAGGGTCCTGTTTGCCGGCAGACAGAGTGACACTTCCTCAATTCTGCTGTGGTTCTGGACTACAAGCTTGAAAAGCTGGGCAGTGATAGGTAAGTGGATGCTGCAGGCAGCCAAAGAATCAAACGTCAGTCACAGAATGAAAAATCTACCTGCCCTGGGCTGGAGGGACTGCCTGATGGCTCCTTGCACTGAATTCTTTTCCTGATGCTCCCTCAAATTCCCATGAAAATGAGTTACACATTTCACCTTAACTTCCTTTCTGAGAAAAATTGAAAAGAGTAGACTGGGAAGATTGGTTGCTTTGTATCCACTGAGGCCATATTTGAATTTCTAACCTCCTAAAAGGGTTTCCCTCATAGCTCAGTTGGTAGAGCATAGGCCTGCAAGGCAGGAGACCCTGGTTTGACTCCTGGGTTGGGACAATGCCCTGGGGAAGGGATAGGCTACCCACTCCACGATTCTTGGGCTTCCCTGGTGGCTCAGCTGGTAAAGAACTGGCCTGCAATGTGGGAGACTTGGGTTCGACCCCTGGGTTGGGAAGATCCCCTGGAGAAGGGAAAGGCTCCCTACTCCAGTATTCTGGCCTGGAGAATTCCGTGGACTGTATAGCCCATGGGGTCGCAGAGAGTCGGACACGACTGAGTGGCTTTCAGTTTCTTGCGCTGTGGTCCACCTGCTAAATGATTTTAGCCGAGCCGTTTGAAAAAGCACGTGTGGACTTGGAATCATGCTAAGCTTTCTCTCTCTCTTTTGAGGTGTTGACAATGGTTTACAGCGTCGTAGAAGCTTCATGTATGCAGCATTATATTTACTGCAGTGTGCTCACCACAAGAAGTTTAGTTTCTATCCATCTCTGTAGGGCTGACTCCGTTTCCCCTATTTTCCCCTCCTTCCACACCCCTTCCTCTCTGGTAACTCCTCCTTTTTCTCTGTGTGTTTGCTTTTGCTTTGTTCTTTTATTTTAAAAATATTCTACAGAGGAAAAGACATATCATATAAAACCTGGTAGCCCAGCTGGTGAAGAATTCACCTGCGGTGCAGGAGACATCGGTTCGATTCCTGGGTTGGGAAGTTCCCCCGGAGAAGGGATAGGCTACCTGCTCCAGTATTCTTTCACCTTAACTTCCTTTCTGAGAAAAATTGAAAAGAGTAGACTGGGAAGATTGGTTGCTTTGTATCCACTGAGGCCATATTTGAATTTCTAACCTCCTAAAAGGGTTTCCCTCATAGCTCAGTTGGTAGAGCATAGGCCTGCAAGGCAGGAGACCCTGGTTTGACTCCTGGGTTGGGACAATGCCCTGGGGAAGGGATAGGCTACCCACTCCACGATTCTTGGGCTTCCCTGGTGGCTCAGCTGGTAAAGAACTGGCCTGCAATGTGGGAGACTTGGGTTCGACCCCTGGGTTGGGAAGATCCCCTGGAGAAGGGAAAGGCTCCCTACTCCAGTATTCTGGCCTGGAGAATTCCGTGGACTGTATAGCCCATGGGGTCGCAGAGAGTCGGACACGACTGAGTGGCTTTCAGTTTCTTGCGCTGTGGTCCACCTGCTAAATGATTTTAGCTGAGCCGTTTGAAAAAGCACGTGTGGACTTGGAATCATGCTAAGCTTTCTCTCTCTCTTTTGAGGTGTTGACAATGGTTTACAGCGTCGTAGAAGCTTCATGTATGCAGCATTATATTTACTGCAGTGTGCTCACCACAAGAAGTTTAGTTTCTATCCATCTCTGTAGGGCTGACTCCGTTTCCCCTATTTTCCCCTCCTTCCACACCCCTTCCTCTCTGGTAACTCCTCCTTTTTCTCTGTGTGTTTGCTTTTGCTTTGTTCTTTTATTTTAAAAATATTCTACAGAGGAAAAGACATATCATATAAAACCTGGTAGCCCAGCTGGTGAAGAATTCACCTGCGGTGCAGGAGACATCGGTTCGATTCCTGGGTTGGGAAGTTCCCCCGGAGAAGGGATAGGCTACCTGCTCCAGTATTCTTGGATTTCCCTGGTGGCTCAGACAGTAAAGAAATCACAACGTGGGAGACCTGGGTTCAATCCCTGGGTTGGGAAGATCCCTTGGAGGAAGGCATGGAAACCCACTCCAGTGTTCTTGCCTAGAGAATCCCCATGGACAGAGGAACCTGGCAGGCTACAGTCGAAGGGGTCACACAGAGTCAGGCACGACTGAGTGACTAAGCACAGCACACACACAGAAGATAAATCATTTGATGTTTGCCTTTTTCTGTCTGACTTACTTCACTTGACATAATATCCTCAAGTCCCATCCATGGTGTTGCAAATGGCAAGATTTCCTCTTTTGTATGACTGTTCTTTCATATGATCCAGCTCTTCCACTCTAGGTATTTACCCAAAGAATATAAAAGCACTGATTGAGAAAGAGGTCTGTAGCCCAGGGTCCATCACATCAGCCGAGGCAGGGAAATAGCCTGAGTGCTCGTTGATGGGCGGATGGGTAAGGAGATGAGGAGCACGATGCTAAGCTCTTAGAGGATGCCGTTCTCGGTCACGGAAGGTAATTCTAAGGAAGCCAATAGAACATCGGCCAGTGCTTCGGCTGACATTTGGACCATTTTCTTTGCAACGTTGTCACCGATTCATCCTGTCTTTATAGTGAAAACTGTAAATGCTTCAAAAGTGGAGAAAAGAAATGGTACCCTCCAGCTTGACACGAGACCCCTCCCCTGAAAACAGCGCTTGAGTGTAAAGGCATGTTTCTCTTTTTCTTCAACTTTCCCTTGAGTGTGAGGACAACTTCAGCTCCAGCCGTGGGTGACTGAGTCTGGTGGCACAAACCTCCCCATTCTTATCCTCTGGGTTGGGTAAAAAGGAGATGCTCTCTGCTTTGCAATGGTTGGTTGTTTTTTATTTGTGTTGCTTCTTGATTTTTTTTTTTTTTGAAGGAGGGCTTCTCAAGGAAGCTGGCTCTATTTTCTAGGTTGATACACCAGCTTGTTACATCATGTTTAGCATCAAGAACAGCTCAAAGTCTTACTGCGCCTGAAGATGGCAAATCAGTCGAATCCCACTTGGTAGGCGTCTCAGCAGGGTCCCCACGTTGTACTCAGCCTTCTTTACCTGGTGGGTGCTCCACAGACGAACTCTGGAGACGCTGCAGTGATGGGCGTACCAGAGGCCTCTCAGGGGAGGGCAGGGAGAAGC
>SJYC01142375.1:0-16941 GCA_006408675.1 Madoqua kirkii
AATTAAAAGACCCCTAACCTTCCTCCCCTTGGAATCTCACAGGCTCCCTCCCATCAACAGGACAAAGCAGACAGGTACATTCCTCACCGGGGAAGGGCGTGGCCTCACCTATCCAGCCCAGCTCTCCCTCCCTCTGGCATTGTGGCCCGCACACCTATCCCTGGGCACCGTGGGTGCCCGGGCTTCCTGTGTCACCCCCTCCAGGGGCCTCAGTGGCCTTCCTGGTCCTACTCTGCGAGCATTTCCAGCTATGAGCCACACAGCGTGTCCCAGTGCCTGTCACGTACGTGTGGCTTAAACTCCCCTGCACACACTTTCCTTCCACTTCCCAAAGTCACAAGAGCACGATGCTGTTGCCTGTCACTTGTGCTCCGGGGAGGTACCCTGGGGATCACACTGTCCAGCTCTCCCCTTCATCAGACAAGAAGACTGAGGCCTACGGGGCAACAGAAGAATACTCGCTAACGGAGACCCGAGGCCCCGATTCCGCCGTTTCTGCCACACCGCGACGCCTTGTGTTTTGTGCTCTTACCAGCTGGTTTTTCCCAACTGTTTTCCGTGTCTGATTTCCCCAAAGAACTTGAAAACTTTCTGATTTCGGTCACCAAATATGAGCCCCTGAAGAATAACTGTATCTTCTAATTCCCTTTGCAGCAGAGGCTGTAGACAAAGATCCCCATAAGAAATGCCTGAAATGGATGCATGGACGCTGCCCACCTGCTTAAGAGCAGAGTAAACAGCCTTGGCGCCCGCTGTGCAGACTCTCTCGTGACGCCCGGAGGGTGGCTGAGTGCCTGCCACCCAAAAGTAAATCGGGCTCTGTCACGGGGCAGTAGGCTGTGCGTGGATGAAGTGGTCGTCTGGTCCAACGCTCCTGCTGCAGTGGGGCCCTCGGGCTCCAGCAGGCTGAGGTCACCCGTGTCCAGAAGCAAAACTGGAATCAGAACGTAGGTGTACGCTGCATTTAGCCCCTCAGTGTCCCCCAGTTTTCCTGCACCAGGACTGAATGGGTAGAAGCTGCGGGAGGAAAAGAGGAAGAAAGTGAAGCCCCAATCCAGACATTTAAAAGGGTGAGCATGTCAGGCTCTGTGTGTTTCCTTACAGCAGGGCAGTCTCTCCCTGGGTAAAGGGGCCAAAGAGGCCCCAGATGGTTCTGGCATCTTTCACAAGCTCCCCCCCACCCACACTCTCTCTTTTTTTTCCCCACAGAGAACTTTCTGGCTATCTATTTTTTTCCTCCTTAATTCTCTTATTAAGATGTAACTTTTTCCTTCTTTATTCAGATCATCCCATCAGATCTCTCCTGTCTGCAGAATTCCCTTTGTCCCTTTTTAACGACAGCAAATGCCTGGCTCACCTTGGAAAGGGCTGTGAGCAGGGCACGTCCTCCACGGCCGTCCCTCTTTGGGTCTCGTTTTCCTTCCCCAAGCAGCTCGAGGTCTGCTCTGTTTTCTGTCAAAGAGCCACCAGCATTTCTGGAAGCCCAGACTGTGGCTCAGGAATCAGCTTATATGTGGGGAGAAGAGCGATACCAGTCGTGGCACCCGTGGGGGCGGTTGGGTCTGGCCATTTAGCTATCAGTTCGTTTAATCACATTCATTCAGGCAACTCGGGGTGAATTGTATTCCACCTTCTGGTTTGTGTGGCCTCTTGTCACATTTTCAAAATGACCATTTGAAGAAGTTCTTTAAATTGAAACAGCTCATACTTAAGAGAGCAAAGCCAGTCCTCATGCCAGTCAGGGAATTTAAAGTCTAGTGGACTAGTTGTAATGCTGAGTTTCTTATCATGGGAAATCTCTCTCGGGTCCCTGGAGGAAGTAAACTAAATATAGTCAGGACATTATTAGCAAACTTAGGGCATTGCATCATTGTATAGCAGTCCTGGGGCTGATTTACAAACCTGTGCAGAGGAAGTCCTTAGACGTCATTCTAAATAACCGGCCTTCCAGTAAAACCCTCCACATTCACATGTGAGTCAGTTTCAGAGCCCAGGGATCCAGGCGTGGCTGCTGGGAACAGACTTCTCTATGCGGATCAGGGATGTGTGTGCGTGCTCCATCATGTCTGACTCTTTGTGACCCCGTGGACTGCAGCCTGCCCAGCTTCTCTGTCCATGGGATTCTCCAGGCAAAAATACCAGAGTGGGTTGCCATTTTCTCCTCTAGGGGAATCTTCCCAACCCAGGGATCGAACCCGCATCTCCTGCATTGCAGGCGGATCCTTTATGGCTTGAGCCATTGGGGAACGCCCACAAAACAGTGATGCTTTTTAATAAATACAGGCTGATAACAGCCTGAGATCACAGTTTCAAAAGATTTTTATTTAGGATCTCAAATAATATTTTCCTTCAGTGAGAGATAAATGAGCCACCAGCATTTCTGGAAGCCCAGACTGTGGCTCAGGAATCAGCTTATATGTGGGGAGAAGAGCGATACCAGTCGTGGCACCCGTGGGGGCGGTTGGGTCTGGCCATTTAGCTATCAGTTCGTTTAATCACATTCATTCAGGCAACTCGGGGTGAATTGTATTCCACCTTCTGGTTTGTGTGGCCTCTTGTCACATTTTCAAAATGACCATTTGAAGAAGTTCTTTAAATTGAAACAGCTCATACTTAAGAGAGCAAAGCCAGTCCTCATGCCAGTCAGGGAATTTAAAGTCTAGTGGACTAGTTGTAATGCTGAGTTTCTTATCATGGGAAATCTCTCTCGGGTCCTTGGAGGAAGTAAACTAAATATAGTCAGGACATTATTAGCAAACTTAGGGCATTGCATCATTGTATAGCAGTCCTGGGGCTGATTTACAAACCTGTGCAGAGGAAGTCCTTAGACGTCATTCTAAATAACCGGCCTTCCAGTAAAACCCTCCACATTCACATGTGAGTCAGTTTCAGAGCCCAGGGATCCAGGCGTGGCTGCTGGGAACAGACTTCTCTATGCGGATCAGGGATGTGTGTGCGTGCTCCATCATGTCTGACTCTTTGTGACCCCGTGGACTGCAGCCTGCCCAGCTTCTCTGTCCATGGGATTCTCCAGGCAAAAATACCAGAGTGGGTTGCCATTTTCTCCTCTAGGGGAATCTTCCCAACCCAGGGATCGAACCCGCATCTCCTGCATTGCAGGCGGATCCTTTATGGCTTGAGCCATTGGGGAACGCCCACAAAACAGTGATGCTTTTTAATAAATACAGGCTGATAACAGCCTGAGATCACAGTTTCAAAAGATTTTTATTTAGGATCTCAAATAATATTTTCCTTCAGTGAGAGATAAAACAAGCCACAGTGAGAAGAGGGAATTTAATAAAGGGTCGCTGCAGGCTGGATGGCATTCCAGATGCACAAATTTGCTCAAAACATGCCCCCCTCTTCCTCGGAGGCAGCCTCTGACTCGAGGTGTCTCTCTCAGGATACTTTGAATTTTCCAAAGATGTAGATGATTAATCAGGGCTCCGGGTACCACAATGACCCATTGTCCCTGAAGGCATTTCGGCATCTGACCCTTTCTTCTCGGGGTGAGTGTGCATTTTCCCAAACTCTTAATGGACAAAAACTTAAGAACAATGACCCTGCATGTAGCTTACATTTGCAGGATGGAACAGAGAAGGGTTTTGTTGCTGAACGCAGGGGAAAAGGGCATCAATTAACTTAATTTCTATATTCTCATGCAAAACATACATGTATTTTGAGAAAGGCAGCATTCCACTCCGTGTTTTCTTTGTGAAAGAATTTGTGGCACAAACCCCATCGTGATACTATTAAAGGAGATGAAAGTAAAGGCTCAAGCCCAGTCCTACCCCTCTGACAAATTTAATTTTCATTTCTGTCCCCCTCTAACCCTGTCCACAGGCGTCCACACGGGCACAGAGTTTTTACACTGTTGTCATCAGAGTGCCCTTTGCTTTTAAAAGCGGTGCACTGTGATGGAGATATCTCTTTTAGATAGTTACGTACCATTATTAAAGATTCAAAATATCATTAATTTCCTTCAAGCTCTATTATGTTTATCATCTATCACGATGTCAGCACATTAATCACGTCCTCAGTCGCCTCAGGACTGTTGCCTGACTTTTAATAGAAATCTGACCACCACGGCCTCTCTCTGCACCAGCAAAGACAAACCATTTCATGAGCTGCTGATTCCTGCATGGTTGAGATTTTTCTTTGAGCTAATAAAAAGTAAAGGCCAGGGAAGGTTGAGGAAATGCAGAGAAACGTGTCTGTTCTCCCAGTCCTTGGATGTGGAGCAGTTGTGGACACAGCAGTGATGAACATTCTGACCAAGGGAAGCTTGTTTGCAGGCCTGTGCCCCTGTGCTTGGCTGCCTGCCTGCCAGGCAATCAGGATGAGGCAATCAGCTCAGGTTTGCAATGAGGGTGGAGGCTTGGGGGCCAGATCTTTCTAGGTGCACGGTCCCAGTGGTGTAAAGAAGCTGAGAATGTGGACTCTGGATTCGAATTCCGACTTCTACACCAATATGTGATGTTGGGCAAGTTCTGTGACCTTTCTGATTCTTGTTTCTTTACCTGTGAAACAGCAGCTACAGCAGACACTCATTCCATAAAGACTTACCGGGCAGGGTACTAGTCGCTGGAAATGTAACACAGTCCATAGAGTAGAAGGTGTGGGAGGGGGAGGCCCAGATGCTGATTTAATCGTTGTCCTGTAAAGCTGCCGGTGCCTTCAGTAGGACAGAGGAGTAGAGCATACATTGAGAGCCTGTAAGAGGGGACTTGAACTTGTTAAGCTTGTTAAAGAGGGAGCTAGCCAGCTGGGGACTGGAGGGAGCAGTATTCTCAGCACAGGGAATAGAAAGTGCAAAGTCTTTGTACTAAGAGGAAGCATGGTGACCAGGAAGTACAAGGTTGATGGGAGCAAGGTGGTGGGTGCTGCTGAAGGGCAGGAGCCTTGACCGATGTTAAAGAGACCCTGTAACAGCTTGAAGTGTCTTAGGAGGGTTCAGTAGGGCAGGATATAGTGAGAAATAGGCATTAAATGCCAACTTGGCACTAGACGAGCTCGAGTATCTGCAGATAGACTGATGAGTCTCTAGGCAGCTCACCCGGCTTGCTCGCTGCTGGGGTCTGACAGCTGGCGTGAAGCTTAGAATAGAATGGGGAATACATAGTTATTTCAGTGATTGGATGGTCCTGATGATAACTGCAGAGGTGGGGGTCACTGGGAGATTTCAGGAATACTTAGGAGATAAGATGGGGAGTTATTGCTGTCTGTTCATTATAGTGGTCACCATTTAGGCAGACCTGTTTACTGTGGCTGGGAGCCCATGTCTTGGATTCACTGGCCATTGGCTGGTCCAGGGTGACTGCAACTGAGCTGGTTTCTTATGCTACAGAAACGTAGCCTGGGCCCATGTTTATGTGACCACAGAGGGTCATGGGGAGCGCGGTCACACGAGAATATCTCAAGCTTCTGCTTACATCACGCGCTTTGCCCAACCCCCTCGGCCAAGCTGCGTGCAAAGTCATTAGAAAGTCACGTGCGGCCGTGAGGGAAGGTGAATCATGGGAGCCACCACCGTCATCTCGCCAGCTCCGGGCTAGCTGTTTCCTTCCTCATTCTCATCTTCTTTTAAAAACCAGGAGTTAAACAATTTCTTCTCCTCTCCTCTTTTCCTTGCAGCCTTCCATTTCTAGCCTCCCCACCCCCATGTGTTTCCCCAGCTGTACCCTGGCCAACTTGGGATTAAAACTCATCACAAAAACACCTCTGGACGTGGCGTGCTGTTTATAACCCAAATCCCGCCTACGATATATTTAACTTTGGATGTTATGAGTTCGTTATCTCAGGCCATGAACTGTGTCTCTTCATGAAGTATAACCGTGTATGTTCCGTGGGCTGCAAAGCATTTTCTGAGTATGACTAAATCCTACCCTTGATATTCATCTTTCATTGGTGTCTTTGGAACCACTACGTAAAGATAACCACTTTCCAGAATATTCAGTCTGAGCCCATTGATCCACCTCTAGAACTTCCTCCCTTGTTGGCTAGGTCTCAGAAAACACATGTGCCCCACATCATAAAAATACAAATAATAGCAACAGCAAAAGTAATAGTAACAGCAGCTGGAAACTATCTAATGCTTACCATATGTCAGCCCTGTCCTATGTACTGATTTCATGTGAAAATTCCAGAAATCTGTACTGATGCCCTCGAGGTGGATGTGATGGACCATGGTGGAATCACTTCAAGAGAGTCCTGAAAAGCACATCAACACCACAAACAAACTTATACACTTGATTAAAAAAACACAAAAAAACTTAAGTAGAAAATGAAGCTAAATGCTCTTGAATATGTGCTCAGAGCCCTCTGTTTCATTTGTAGTATTGAAGGGCTCATTCTATAAATAGTACACTCTGTAAAAACTACCCTAAAGGGCTCCGTCTTGTAATTCCAGGAGCATGAACTCAGGTGGAGATAACAGGCAATGAACACAGCCTCTGGGGCGGCTGGGGACTGTGAGATGAAGGGTGTGTGATGGAGCAGAAGACTGTTAAGGATTTCACAGTGTTCCCACTCTTTACTTTTAATTGTGCTATAAAATTCATTTCCCGACTGGAACTTGGCTCCAAAGGTTGAAGTTAGAAAGTCTAAAATCACGCCGAGCCATATTTCTCCCCAAGTGGAAAGTAACATTGTATTTGATGTAGAGTGGGTCTTTAAACTGAGAGGGAAGAAAGAAAACTCTTTTAAGCAAATGAAAGTTAAGATTTCAGTTTTTATTTGGAATTCAAAGAGCACTCTTTTTGATGTTTAAATATCGCCTGCCAAGATCTCATCGTTTATATGCAGGTAATGGACATCTTCTTTCTGGCTTTGACATTTAAGAGCATCTAGTCCCGACAAGCAGAATCTTAATAGAACCGTAGGATGGAATATGGATTATTTTTTAAGATGATGGGAAACCACCGTTTTCTTACTTGAAGCATTTATGAGAGCTGGCAACTTCCCATTAGTTCTGCCCACTCTCCTTTGCTCAACATCACACACCGCCCCCCAAGGACACCCCTCTGCTCTGATGGGTCGTGGGTGGGGGTGGGCACTGGTTCACCTGGTCTCTGTGTTCACGTTCATTTCATATTCTATTATACACTTACCTGGAGTTTCTACATGGTCTTTTAGCAGCTATGCCTCACGGCCATGCGAGATTCCTCCAAGTTAAAGTAGCAGAGTTGACTTCTCTATTTGTCTGTTATTCAACATTTAAATTGCTCTTGTTTACTAACAGACATTATGGCAGTAATTAACTTTTATACTTAGCTTATGAGTTCTATTTAATCATTTCTTTTAACATCGCTTCTAGATAAATTTCTACAGGTGGGAAAAATCAGGCAAAAAGGTATTTGCCATAATATGATCATCTATAAGAGGTGTGTATTAATTTACAAATGAATGTTATCAATTATGCATTTCATTATGTCATTGGGATTAAAACTCATCACAAAAACACCTCTGGACGTGGCGTGCTGTTTATAACCCAAATCCCGCCTACGATATATTTAACTTTGGATGTTATGAGTTCGTTATCTCAGGCCATGAACTGTGTCTCTTCATGAAGTATAACCGTGTATGTTCCGTGGGCTGCAAAGCATTTTCTGAGTATGACTAAATCCTACCCTTGATATTCATCTTTCATTGGTGTCTTTGGAACCACTACGTAAAGATAACCACTTTCCAGAATATTCAGTCTGAGCCCATTGATCCACCTCTAGAACTTCCTCCCTTGTTGGCTAGGTCTCAGAAAACACATGTGCCCCACATCATAAAAATACAAATAATAGCAACAGCAAAAGTAATAGTAACAGCAGCTGGAAACTATCTAATGCTTACCATATGTCAGCCCTGTCCTATGTACTGATTTCATGTGAAAATTCCAGAAATCTGTACTGATGCCCTCGAGGTGGATGTGATGGACCATGGTGGAATCACTTCAAGAGAGTCCTGAAAAGCACATCAACACCACAAACAAACTTATACACTTGATTAAAAAAACACAAAAAATCTTAAGTAGAAAATGAAGCTAAATGCTCTTGAATATGTGCTCAGAGCCCTCTGTTTCATTTGTAGTATTGAAGGGCTCATTCTATAAATAGTACACTCTGTAAAAACTACCCTAAAGGGCTCCGTCTTGTAATTCCAGGAGCATGAACTCAGGTGGAGATAACAGGCAATGAACACAGCCTCTGGGGCGGCTGGGGACTGGTGAGATGAAGGGTGTGTGATGGAGCAGAAGACTGTTAAGGATTTCACAGTGTTCCCACTCTTTACTTTTAATTGTGCTATAAAATTCATTTCCCGACTGGAACTTGGCTCCAAAGGTTGAAGTTAGAAAGTCTAAAATCACGCCGAGCCATATTTCTCCCCAAGTGGAAAGTAACATTGTATTTGATGTAGAGTGGGTCTTTAAACTGAGAGGGAAGAAAGAAAACTCTTTTAAGCAAATGAAAGTTAAGATTTCAGTTTTTATTTGGAATTCAAAGAGCACTCTTTTTGATGTTTAAATATCGCCTGCCAAGATCTCATCGTTTATATGCAGGTAATGGACATCTTCTTTCTGGCTTTGACATTTAAGAGCATCTAGTCCCGACAAGCAGAATCTTAATAGAACCGTAGGATGGAATATGGATTATTTTTTAAGATGATGGGAAACCACCGTTTTCTTACTTGAAGCATTTATGAGAGCTGGCAACTTCCCATTAGTTCTGCCCACTCTCCTTTGCTCAACATCACACACCGCCCCCCAAGGACACCCCTCTGCTCTGATGGGTCGTGGGTGGGGGTGGGCACTGGTTCACCTGGTCTCTGTGTTCACGTTCATTTCATATTCTATTATACACTTACCTGGAGTTTCTACATGGTCTTTTAGCAGCTATGCCTCACGGCCATGCGAGATTCCTCCAAGTTAAAGTAGCAGAGTTGACTTCTCTATTTGTCTGTTATTCAACATTTAAATTGCTCTTGTTTACTAACAGACATTATGGCAGTAATTAACTTTTATACTTAGCTTATGAGTTCTATTTAATCATTTCTTTTAACATCGCTTCTAGATAAATTTCTACAGGTGGGAAAAATCAGGCAAAAAGGTATTTGCCATAATATGATCATCTATAAGAGGTGTGTATTAATTTACAAATGAATGTTATCAATTATGCATTCCATTATGTCACATAACAGATGTATGCATAAACATGTGTCTCAGTTTCACCCCCCTCTCACCATCAGCAGGTGTCATTATTGAAACTGTGTTTTATAATGTGAGTTTGAAGTTGAACTTCACGTTTGCTTTCATTTTCACTTCTTCTTCAAGTGTTGGTTTTTTATTTTTACCTTTTTCCGTGTGCATATTTTTTGTATTTGACCTTGATTTATTTCTTAGGATATTCTATAAATCCTTTCAGGTACGTGTATTTTCAAAGGGCATTATTAATATTATAATAATTGTTGACATAATTCATGGGAACATTTAATCCTGCATGTTTCCCTATATATTTCAGTCTAGCCCTTTTATTTTAATTAACATAGTGAGAATTTCTTTAAAAAATGAATTGCTCATCAGTTTGCTTCCCATGTCCTTTAAGGTTGACAGATGATGCTATGTGTCATTTCTTCAAAGACAGGATATTTACTGCTGATTTTTCTCTATGAATATGCTTGTAATGACCACCTTCTTTATTTGGAGATTATGGTATAAAGTATGAATGTAAATTAGTTTTTCTCCAGATTGCTACCACATTATCCCAGTGTTATTTACATTACAGTTCATCTTCACCTTTTTGTTTTCAGAAGGTTGTATAATCACCTGTTATACTGTGTCTACTATGCATATTTACCCATTCATTTTTACTTTCATTTTGAGGGGGTTGATACTCTGTCTCCTTAAAAGGCTAAGCTTCAGTTCATTTCCTCTACTTAACAGATCTACACAGGGAAGATTCCAGGTTCTATGGAAGAGAAAGCTTACACAATTTGGAGACCCTTTTTTAGAAAAAGAAGGCAAAATCATAAACACAAAATATCTAGGCGCCCCTTGTAAAGAACCAGAGAGAAGGAGGAGTCCTGAGCTTTTGGCATTCTGAGGTTTGTGGTAAACCCCCATCTCCAGCTGTTTTATTGCGCTGAATGAATTTATCATCACTTGGCTAAGTTATAAAAAATAGACTCTGTTTTAATTGGAATCACATTGTATCGGTAAAATACAACACAGTGTTTCTCCATTTCATTTGTCTTCTTTTTTCTTAACTCCCTAATAAAGCCTTCTATTTTGCTCATTCATTTGACAACGATTTATTGAGTACCTCTTCAGTAATTTTGCAAAGTATTTTATGATGGTATCACATGTACACAATTTGATTTCTTATTTCAAATACTTGAGTCTTCCGTGAATGGAATCTTGAATTTCAAAGTGGTTTTCTATGTTTTTCATGACTAATGACTTTGCCATTTCCACCCCACTGTGTATTTCTCTTATAGCTGTCCCTTCACAGAGGTCTTTGTATTAGACTTTAGATTTTCAAGAAGTTTTAGGAGTCGAGCCAAATGTTCCTCAACTAATTGTGTTTCAAGATCTAAGGGTAGCTGTTTCCTGCTCAGAATGCGCCACAGGTCCCTATTATCAGTGAACTCTTAAAAATATATTTTTAGTTGTGGTAAGCCAAGCATAGTGTGTGTGCTCAGTCCTGTTCGACTCTGTGACCTCATGGACTGCAGCCCACAAGGCTTCTCTGTCCATGGAATTTTCCAGGCAAGAATACTGGAATTGGTTGCCATTTCCTCCTCCAGGGGATCTCCCCAGGGATTGAACCTGCAACTCTTGCATCTCCTGCGCTGGCAGGTGGGTTCTTTACCACCGCGCTGCCTGGAAAAAATGTAGCATAAAGCTTATTACCCTAACCATTTTTAGGTGCACAGTCTAGTAGAATTAAGTATACTCACTTTGTGGTACAACAGGTCTCCAGAATGTTTTCGTCTTGCAAAACCGAAACTCTGTCCCCGTCGGACACTCACTCCCCATTTCCCTTCCCCCAGCCCCCGGCAACCGCCGTCTACTCTCCGTCTCTTTGACGCTGACTGCCCTTGGCACCTCACAGAGGTGGAGTCATGGAGTGTGTGTCCTTCTGTGACCGGCTGGCTGCATGGCATGCAATGTCCTCGAGCTCCATCCTCGCTGCAGCGGCGGCAGGATCTCCTTCCTTGTTGAGGCTGAATGCTACTCCCTCAGTTGGTGGACCCCACGTTTATCCATTCACCTGTTGATGGACTCCCATTGCCCTTTGATGGGGTCTGGCTTCCCTCCAAACCCCAGTGCGCCTGGTCTTGTTTCCTCCAAGCGCTCGCTTGTTTCGTCCTCATCTCCCGACTCCAGTCAGATGCTCCTCCTTCCCGCTTGCTCTCTGTCCCTCCGGAGATGCCGCCTTTGTTCCCGTCTCAGGGGTTTGGCACGTGGCTCCCCTCCTCCCTCCGCTGCCTCTGCTGTTCTTCCCCAGATCTCTGAAGGGCTAGCTCTTCTCAGCACTCCAGTTTCATTCCATATGTCATCTCTGCACAGAGGCCTGATTCCTCATGAAATAGATGTTCCGTCCTTGTCCCGTTCTCCCAGGCCACTGTTGCAGGCTTCGGTCATTCCAGGTACTGTGACCTTCCACTCACCCGTTTATCTGTTCTCTGTGGCCCACTAGAAGGTAAACTCCGCATGGTTGGAAGATTAGCTAACTGACTCAGCACTGAGTCCTCTTGCCAGATAGCCCCTGACAGTCACTTATTAAATATCTCTCTGATGAATTTATTCATTATTTTTTCCTACATTATTGCTTATGGAGAACTTGAAAAAATATAAAACTAATGGGGAAGACAGCTTTTTTTGTTTCATTCTTAAACTTGAAACTGTCTTTCAAAGTCTCCTCTGTTGTATAGTATGTGGCAGTTGAAATGCATTTAAATATGCTAAGAGGTCTCTTAAAATGGATTTATTAGCAATTTAGGGTTTGCTGTTGCTCAGTTGCTCAGGTGTCTGACTCTTTGCAACCCCATGGACTGCAGCACACAAGGCCTCCCTGTCCTTCGATGTCTCCTGGAGCTTGCTCAAACTCATGTCCACTGAGTCAGTGATGCCCTCCAACCATCTCATCCTCTGTCGTCCCCTTCTCCTCCTGCCCTCAGTCTTTCCCAGCAACAGGGTCTTTTCCAATGACGAGGTTCTCGCATCACATGGCCAAAACCCTGGAACTTCAGCTTCAGCAGCAGTCCTTCCGGTGGATATCCAGCATTGATTTCCTTTGGGATGGACTGGTTTGACTGCTCTGTCTCAGCATCTATTGGAAATATTATGCTTTGTTCATCTGCCAAGTGCAGCACAAACCAACCCCCACAGGAAGACCTGGGTCAGAGGCCCTGGTTCTAAGGAAGGACTGGGATGGCACGTGCCCAGCATGACCAGCGCCTGTCTCTGGATTAAACCAGCTAAACTTCTTTGTGTAAAACAAGTTGCCCATGCCTTAAGATGACTCTCAAATTGTTTTGATATTTATCAGAACAATTAAGACCGAAGATAACTCTTTGGCTGAAAAAAGGGGCACCTAAAGCCTAGGCTTCCTAGAGAAGCTGAGCATTGGCGTCTCGTGGGTCTGGCCTCTTTGTTTCTAGCCCTGAGTCAGAGCTGTTGCCCACTGACACCAGAGTTAAGCCATTTCAGCAACATCTTTCCTGCACGGGGGCAGACACCCCAAGTGTCAGGAATCTGCCTCTATCAGAACACCAGAGCTGATGCCGGAAACCTCACTTGAAGTGACAGGTGTTGGGGTGTTGCTCAGCACCCCAGCACTGAGGTTGCCTGGACGTTGAGGAGTGTCCTTTCTGGCATGTTTGGAAGGCGACACATTGCTGCGGGGGCGCTGACACCCTCTGAAGCCAGTTCAGCCCAGAGCAGGTGCTGCCAGCTCGAGGGCCTTGGCAGCTCATTTCCCAAGCGGCACCTCCGTCTTGCTTGACGTGTCACGAGAACATCACAGAAGTGGAAGTTTAGCATGAATCTTTCACACATCAGTCAGTCAGTTCAGTTGCTCAGTCGTGTCCGACTCTTTATGACCCCATGACTCGCAGCACGCCAGGCCTCCCTGTCCATCACCAACTCCCGGAGTTCACACAAACTCATGTCCATTGTGTCGGTGATGCCATCCAACCATCTCATCCTCCGTTGTCCCCTTCTCCTCCTGCCCTCAATCTTTCCCAGCATCAGGATCTTTTCAAATGAGTCAGTTATTTGCCAAAGAGGCCAAAGTATTGGAGTTTCAGCTTCAGCATCAGTCGTTCCAATGAACACCCAGGGCTGATCTCCTTTAGGATGGACTGGTTGGATCTCCTTGCAGTCCAAGGGACTCAAGAGGCTTCTCCAACACCACAGTTCAAAAGCGTCAATTCTTCGGTGCTCAAATTTCTTCACAGTCCAACTCTCACATCCATACATGACCACTGGAAAAACCATAGCCTTGACTAGATGGACCTTTGCTGGCAAAGTAATGTCTCTGCTTTTGAATATGCTATCTAGGTTGGTCATAACTTTCCAAGGAGCAGGAGTCTTTTAATTTCATGGCTGCAATCATCATCTGCAGTAATTTTGGAGCCCAGAAAAATAAAGTCAGCCAATTTCCCCATCTATGCCATGATCTTAGTTTTCTGAATGTTGAGCTTTAGGCCAACATTTTCACATATGATCTCATTTAATCTTCATCCTCTGCTACGAAACTTGCAACCCATGTTTTACAAATCAGGAAACAGAAACTAACAGAGACTAAATAAATTTGCCAAATGAAGCAGTAAGTAATAGGAACTGAATCTGAATCCCTATAGCTCCAAGCAGAGGCCCCATCCTACACACACTCATACCCACACCCACCAACACACACACACACACACACACACACACACACACACACAGTAGTCACACCCTGGACTCTTCTGAGCAGCCGTGGGAGGTTCCCAGCTCACTTGGATTCCTAGTTCACAGGAATGCAGATGGATGCCGTGGACTTTCAGAACTTGACAACAGTTTTTTTTTTTTTTTTTAGGTCACCCAGTCATTCTTAAACCTCTGGTTCGTGCTCACCAGTGAGTCAAGGTTAGAAATTTTTATTTGCAATTAAGTTGACCAGCTTTTCACTGGAGAAGTCTGCTTTGCTGTCCCGTGGCTGTGAGTGCATTGTCCCTCCCAACCATCAGGGTAGGTTCCCAGGAGCAGCGCTACTGGGTTTGGGCTGGTGTGTGTGGAGGGGGTGGGGATGTGTCTGTGCACTGCAGGGTGATCACCACCATCCCTGCCCCCACTTCCTAGATGCCACCAGCTTCTGGCCTCCCCCACCCCCAGTTGTATCAACCAGAAATGTCTCCAGACACTGCCAGATGTGCCAGGGGACAGAGTGCCCTTTGCTGTTCATCCACAGTGAACACTTATTTGCATGTCTGCTGAGCAAGAACCAAGCAGTCAATCTCTCCAGGTCTGGATGAAAAGATAAAATGCAAATTCCAAACTTGCCTGTGAGGCTGCAGCTTAGTGACTGCCCCGCAGGGCACAGGAGGAAACAGATGGCCTGTTAGAACTGGGTCACTGACGGGAGCTTAAGGACCATCAGAACCGCGTTAGTGGGGCTGAGGGAAACCAGTGAGAGCCTGGCGGTGGCTGGGAGCTAGACTCATTCCTACCCTAAAGGGGCAACGACAAGCAGCTTCCTGAACCTGTGTGTGTGCGCACGCTCAGTCATTCAGTCGTGCCGACTCTTTGCAATCTCATGAACGGTAGCCCGCCAGGCTCCTCTTTCCATGGAATTCTCGAGGCAAGATAGTTGTCTGGAAAGCCTTCTTTGGCCAAGCTGTGAGCGTCAGAACAGGGAAGCTGCTTCTGGTCCAGCCGTCACCCAGTCTGGAGGACCAGGGGACACCTCCCTACGTGCACTCTCCTCTCTCTTGCCTGTTACCTGCTCTCTCCCTCCACTGGCCAAGTCAACAGAGAACCAAAAGGCAGGAAGGGGTCGGTAAATTCAGTCTGTGTTGGATTTTGTTCTAATTCATTTTCTCAAAGTAACTGACAAGCCATCCCAACATCATTCGGTAGAAAACCCTTCTCTCCCCTAAATGGAATGCTTATTATATACTGAATTCTTTTGTATAATAATAATAATGTTTCTTTGGTTTATTTCTCTGTGTAGCTTCATATGCCTTAAAAAAATTAGTTCCTTGTTCCTTTAGTTATTTGTTTTATGATGTGGTTTAATATCTAATGGAGCCATCATTTGACCAGGACGAATTTTGCAGAACATTTTAATGCTTTTCAAGGCTTGCTTTGCCTTGCTTTCTTTTCATTAAAAACGAAAGGGTTCTTAAAAATTGTCCCACTGTATATTTGCTGGCATGATTTATTTCACCATGGATGTATACATTATTAGTCTTTTTTCCAAATAGGACACTCTATAAAATCAAAATATGTGCACAAAATATACCCTTTTTCTCCCAGGCAAGAATTTCCAACAGTAGCCAAAGCTTTGTGTTGGTCTTCGAGTATGTCATAAGTCTTAATTGAGCAATGTTATTTTATTGAGAGCTGATGTTTTGCCCAGGCATACAATATTTGTTCAGTATATTTTGATTTTAATGAGAAAAATTTAGATTCAAAATCTACAAGGCAAAGTGAGACTTTGGTATCTGACATTACTACTAACCCATTGGGATGATTGCACTGTACAACATCTGTGTACTATAAACAATAATAAAGTCTAATCACGTTTTCATTGCTCAGCATCCTCTAAATAACCTGTCTACAGTTTTTTTTAATGCCCTACACAAATAATAACAATAAAGTTTTGAAACCACAAAGCATCATTAGCTTGTCTATCCTAAGAATTAATCTGCTGAGTAAAACAGGGACACGCACACATGATCTAAAGTTCCTGGCGGGCAGAAACATTTTGTCATAGCACATGGGGAAATGCTTAATGAGTTACAGGAAAACAAGACGTCCAGACTCTGGAAATTCTGATTTGTGCTGCCTCTTGAAGCAGGCACCATGGGCTGAAAGGTCATGATGATTAAGCTCCAACTGGAGCCAGTGGAACAATGAAAAAAATCCAGCATTCAATTTGGCCAACTTTTTTTTTTTTTTTTAACATTGTAGATTTGTTTGGGTTTTGCCCAGCTTTAAAATGTACTAAATAAGACTCAAGAATTCCACATGCAGCCGTAAGACAAGACCATAATTTATTTGGGAAACTGACCAAAATAAAAATACATTTCTGGAAAAGGTGAAGAATGGCTTTCCCTTTCTCTGTTTGCTCAGCGATTCTGTGTACTTGGCCCAGGCAGGGAAAACGAGCATTGATAAATCAGGTGTTGCCCACTCCCTCCCACCGCCTTAGGACGGAGGACCTGTGGCAAGCTTCCTCCTAATCCCTTGTCAGTTTCTTTCTCTCCCTGGGAATGTCAGGAAGCTGTCCAGAAAAACAAACGGTAGATGGGTCAAGACCCTTCCCCAGGTCTCTGAAAGAAAGAATTAAACATTACACTCAAATGTCTGTCTTGCAAAATCTCTTATATCATGTACTTTCTTTTTAATAGATTTAGACAAATTATTTATTTAAGAATAGCTGATTTACAATGCCGGGTTTATATTTTGTTCTTTTCATCATTTCACTGTAGAAACAAGTGACCCCCCTTAGGTTTGTACCTGTATTATTTTCTAACAACATAGAGAGTGCCAAGGGGACAAAACTTAGAAATATATGGTCTCTTTGCTGGCAAGACTCTGCCTAGTCAAAGCTCTAGATTTTCCAGGAGCCATGTACAGATATGAGCGTTGGGCCATAAAGAAGGTTGAGTGCCAAAGAATAGACGCTTTCAAACTGTGGTGTGGGAGAAGATTCTTCAGAGTCCTTTGGACTGCAAGGAGGT
>SJYC01142376.1:0-25518 GCA_006408675.1 Madoqua kirkii
CCCATTTCCCTTCCCCCAGCCCCCGGCAACCGCCGTCTACTCTCCGTCTCTTTGACGCTGACTGCCCTTGGCACCTCACAGAGGTGGAGTCATGGAGTGTGTGTCCTTCTGTGACCGGCTGGCTGCATGGCATGCAATGTCCTCGAGCTCCATCCTCGCTGCAGCGGCGGCAGGATTTCCTTCCTTGTTGAGGCTGAATGCTACTCCCTCAGTTGGTGGACCCCACGTTTATCCATTCACCTGTTGATGGACTCCCATTGCCCTTTGATGGGGTCCTGGCTTCCCTCCAAACCCCAGTGCGCCTGGTCTTGTTTCCTCCAAGCGCTCGCTTGTTTCGTCCTCATCTCCCGACTCCAGTCAGATGCTCCTCCTTCCCGCTTGCTCTCTGTCCCTCCGGAGATGCCGCCTTTGTTCCCGTCTCAGGGGTTTGGCACGTGGCTCCCCTCCTCCCTCCGCTGCCTCTGCTGTTCTTCCCCAGATCTCTGAAGGGCTAGCTCTTCTCAGCACTCCAGTTTCATTCCATATGTCATCTCTGCACAGAGGCCTGATTCCTCATGAAATAGATGTTCCGTCCTTGTCCCGTTCTCCCAGGCCACTGTTGCAGGCTTCGGTCATTCCAGGTACTGTGACCTTCCACTCACCCGTTTATCTGTTCTCTGTGGCCCACTAGAAGGTAAACTCCGCATGGTTGGAAGATTAGCTAACTGACTCAGCACTGAGTCCTCTTGTCAGATAGCCCCTGACAGTCACTTATTAAATATCTCTCTGATGAATTTATTCATTATTTTTTCCTACATTATTGCTTATGGAGAACTTGAAAAAATATAAAACTAATGGGGAAGACAGCTTTTTTTGTTTCATTCTTAAACTTGAAACTGTCTTTCAAAGTCTCCTCTGTTGTATAGTATGTGGCAGTTGAAATGCATTTAAATATGCTAAGAGGTCTCTTAAAATGGATTTATTAGCAATTTAGGGTTTGCTGTTGCTCAGTTGCTCAGGTGTCTGACTCTTTGCAACCCCATGGACTGCAGCACACAAGGCCTCCCTGTCCTTCGATGTCTCCTGGAGCTTGCTCAAACTCATGTCCACTGAGTCAGTGATGCCCTCCAACCATCTCATCCTCTGTCGTCCCCTTCTCCTCCTGCCCTCAGTCTTTCCCAGCAACAGGGTCTTTTCCAATGACGAGGTTCTCGCATCACATGGCCAAAACCCTGGAACTTCAGCTTCAGCAGCAGTCCTTCCGGTGGATATCCAGCATTGATTTCCTTTGGGATGGACTGGTTTGACTGCTCTGTCTCAGCATCTATTGGAAATATTATGCTTTGTTCATCTGCCAAGTGCAGCACAAACCAACCCCCACAGGAAGACCTGGGTCAGAGGCCCTGGTTCTAAGGAAGGACTGGGATGGCACGTGCCCAGCATGACCAGCGCCTGTCTCTGGATTAAACCAGCTAAACTTCTTTGTGTAAAACAAGTTGCCCATGCCTTAAGATGACTCTCAAATTGTTTTGATATTTATCAGAACAATTAAGACCGAAGATAACTCTTTGGCTGAAAAAAGGGGCACCTAAAGCCTAGGCTTCCTAGAGAAGCTGAGCATTGGCGTCTCGTGGGTCTGGCCTCTTTGTTTCTAGCCCTGAGTCAGAGCTGTTGCCCACTGACACCAGAGTTAAGCCATTTCAGCAACATCTTTCCTGCACGGGGGCAGACACCCCAAGTGTCAGGAATCTGCCTCTATCAGAACACCAGAGCTGATGCCGGAAACCTCACTTGAAGTGACAGGTGTTGGGGTGTTGCTCAGCACCCCAGCACTGAGGTTGCCTGGACGTTGAGGAGTGTCCTTTCTGGCATGTTTGGAAGACGACACATTGCTGCGGGGGCGCTGACACCCTCTGAAGCCAGTTCAGCCCAGAGCAGGTGCTGCCAGCTCGAGGGCCTTGGCAGCTCATTTCCCAAGCGGCACCTCCGTCTTGCTTGACGTGTCACGAGAACATCACAGAAGTGGAAGTTTAGCATGAATCTTTCACACATCAGTCAGTCAGTTCAGTTGCTCAGTCGTGTCCGACTCTTTATGACCCCATGACTCGCAGCACGCCAGGCCTCCCTGTCCATCACCAACTCCCGGAGTTCACACAAACTCATGTCCATTGTGTCGGTGATGCCATCCAACCATCTCATCCTCCGTTGTCCCCTTCTCCTCCTGCCCTCAATCTTCTTTATGACCCCATGACTCGCAGCACGCCAGGCCTCCCTGTCCATCACCAACTCCCGGAGTTCACACAAACTCATGTCCATTGTGTCGGTGATGCCATCCAACCATCTCATCCTCCGTTGTCCCCTTCTCCTCCTGCCCTCAATCTTTCCCAGCATCAGGATCTTTTCAAATGAGTCAGTTATTTGCCAAAGAGGCCAAAGTATTGGAGTTTCAGCTTCAGCATCAGTCGTTCCAATGAACACCCAGGGCTGATCTCCTTTAGGATGGACTGGTTGGATCTCCTTGCAGTCCAAGGGACTCAAGAGGCTTCTCCAACACCACAGTTCAAAAGCGTCAATTCTTCGGTGCTCAAATTTCTTCACAGTCCAACTCTCACATCCATACATGACCACTGGAAAAACCATAGCTTTGACTAGATGGACCTTTGCTGGCAAAGTAATGTCTCTGCTTTTGAATATGCTATCTAGGTTGGTCATAACTTTCCAAGGAGCAGGAGTCTTTTAATTTCATGGCTGCAATCATCATCTGCAGTAATTTTGGAGCCCAGAAAAATAAAGTCAGCCAATTTCCCCATCTATGCCATGATCTTAGTTTTCTGAATGTTGAGCTTTAGGCCAACATTTTCACATATGATCTCATTTAATCTTCATCCTCTGCTACGAAACTTGCAACCCATGTTTTACAAATCAGGAAACAGAAACTAACAGAGACTAAATAAATCTGCCAAATGAAGCAGTAAGTAATAGGAACTGAATCTGAATCCCTATAGCTCCAAGCAGAGGCCCCATCCTACACACACTCATACCCACACCCACCAACACACACACACACACACACACACACACACACACACACAGTAGTCACACCCTGGACTCTTCTGAGCAGCCGTGGGAGGTTCCCAGCTCACTTGGATTCCTAGTTCACAGGAATGCAGATGGATGCCGTGGACTTTCAGAACTTGACAACAGTTTTTTTTTTTTTTTTAAGGTCACCCAGTCATTCTTAAACCTCTGGTTCGTGCTCACCAGTGAGTCAAGGTTAGAAATTTTTATTTGCAATTAAGTTGACCAGCTTTTCACTGGAGAAGTCTGCTTTGCTGTCCCGTGGCTGTGAGTGCATTGTCCCTCCCAACCATCAGGGTAGGTTCCCAGGAGCAGCGCTACTGGGTTTGGGCTGGTGTGTGTGGAGGGGGTGGGGATGTGTCTGTGCACTGCAGGGTGATCACCACCATCCCTGCCCCCACTTCCTAGATGCCACCAGCTTCTGGCCTCCCCCACCCCCAGTTGTATCAACCAGAAATGTCTCCAGACACTGCCAGATGTGCCAGGGGACAGAGTGCCCTTTGCTGTTCATCCACAGTGAACACTTATTTGCATGTCTGCTGAGCAAGAACCAAGCAGTCAATCTCTCCAGGTCTGGATGAAAAGATAAAATGCAAATTCCAAACTTGCCTGTGAGGCTGCAGCTTAGTGACTGCCCCGCAGGGCACAGGAGGAAACAGATGGCCTGTTAGAACTGGGTCACTGACGGGAGCTTAAGGACCATCAGAACCGCGTTAGTGGGGCTGAGGGAAACCAGTGAGAGCCTGGCGGTGGCTGGGAGCTAGACTCATTCCTACCCTAAAGGGGCAACAACAAGCAGCTTCCTGAACCTGTGTGTGTGCGCACGCTCAGTCATTCAGTCGTGCCGACTCTTTGCAATCTCATGAACGGTAGCCCGCCAGGCTCCTCTTTCCATGGAATTCTCGAGGCAAGATAGTTGTCTGGAAAGCCTTCTTTGGCCAAGCTGTGAGCGTCAGAACAGGGAAGCTGCTTCTGGTCCAGCCGTCACCCAGTCTGGAGGACCAGGGGACACCTCCCTACGTGCACTCTCCTCTCTCTTGCCTGTTACCTGCTCTCTCCCTCCACTGGCCAAGTCAACAGAGAACCAAAAGGCAGGAAGGGGTCGGTAAATTCAGTCTGTGTTGGATTTTGTTCTAATTCATTTTCTCAAGTAACTGACAAGCCATCCCAACATCATTCGGTAGAAAACCCTTCTCTCCCCTAAATGGAATGCTTATTATATACTGAATTCTTTTGTATAATAATAATAATGTTTCTTTGGTTTATTTCTCTGTGTAGCTTCATATGCCTTAAAAAAATTAGTTCCTTGTTCCTTTAGTTATTTGTTTTATGATGTGGTTTAATATCTAATGGAGCCATCATTTGACCAGGACGAATTTTGCAGAACATTTTAATGCTTTTCAAGGCTTGCTTTGCCTTGCTTTCTTTTCATTAAAAACGAAAGGGTTCTTAAAAATTGTCCCACTGTATATTTGCTGGCATGATTTATTTCACCATGGATGTATACATTATTAGTCTTTTTTCCAAATAGGACACTCTATAAAATCAAAATATGTGCACAAAATATACCCTTTTTCTCCCAGGCAAGAATTTCCAACAGTAGCCAAAGCTTTGTGTTGGTCTTCGAGTATGTCATAAGTCTTAATTGAGCAATGTTATTTTATTGAGAGCTGATGTTTTGCCCAGGCATACAATATTTGTTCAGTATATTTCGATTTTAATGAGAAAAATTTAGATTCAAAATCTACAAGGCAAAGTGAGACTTTGGTATCTGACATTACTACTAACCCATTGGGATGATTGCACTGTACAACATCTGTGTACCATAAACAATAATAAAGTCTAATCACGTTTTCATTGCTCAGCATCCTCTAAATAACCTGTCTACAGTTTTTTTTAATGCCCTACACAAATAATAACAATAAAGTTTTGAAACCACAAAGCATCATTAGCTTGTCTATCCTAAGAATTAATCTGCTGAGTAAAACAGGGACACGCACACATGATCTAAAGTTCCTGGCGGGCAGAAACATTTTGTCATAGCACATGGGGAAATGCTTAATGAGTTACAGGAAAACAAGACGTCCAGACTCTGGAAATTCTGATTTGTGCTGCCTCTTGAAGCAGGCACCATGGGCTGAAAGGTCATGATGATTAAGCTCCAACTGGAGCCAGTGGAACAATGAAAAAAATCCAGCATTCAATTTGGCCAACTTTTTTTTTTTTTTAACATTGTAGATTTGTTTGGGTTTTGCCCAGCTTTAAAATGTACTAAATAAGACTCAAGAATTCCACATGCAGCCGTAAGACAAGACCATAATTTATTTGGGAAACTGACCAAAATAAAAATACATTTCTGGAAAAGGTGAAGAATGGCTTTCCCTTTCTCTGTTTGCTCAGCGATTCTGTGTACTTGGCCCAGGCAGGGAAAACGAGCATTGATAAATCAGGTGTTGCCCACTCCCTCCCACCGCCTTAGGATGGAGGACCTGTGGCAAGCTTCCTCCTAATCCCTTGTCAGTTTCTTTCTCTCCCTGGGAATGTCAGGAAGCTGTCCAGAAAAACAAACGGTAGATGGGTCAAGACCCTTCCCCAGGTCTCTGAAAGAAAGAATTAAACATTACACTCAAATGTCTGTCTTGCAAAATCTCTTATATCATGTACTTTCTTTTTAATAGATTTAGACAAATTATTTATTTAAGAATAGCTGATTTACAATGCCGGGTTTATATTTTGTTCTTTTCATCATTTCACTGTAGAAACAAGTGACCCCCCTTAGGTTTGTACCTGTATTATTTTCTAACAACATAGAGAGTGCCAAGGGGACAAAACTTAGAAATATATGGTCTCTTTGCTGGCAAGACTCTGCCTAGTCAAAGCTCTAGATTTTCCAGGAGCCATGTACAGATATGAGCGTTGGGCCATAAAGAAGGTTGAGTGCCAAAGAATAGACGCTTTCAAACTGTGGTGTGGGAGAAGATTCTTCAGAGTCCTTTGGACTGCAAGGAGGTCAAACCAGTCAATCCTAAAGAAAATCACCCCTGAATATTCATTGGAAGGACTGATGCTGAAGCTGAAAGTCCAATACTTTGGCCACCTGATGCAAAGAACCAACTCATTGGAAAAGACCCTGATGCTGGGAAAGATTGAGGGCAAAAAGAGAAGAGGGCGGCAGAGGATGAGATGGTTAAATAGCATGGCCAGTCAATGGGCGTGAGCTTGAGCAAACTCCGGGAGGTAGTGAAGGATAGGGAAGCCTGACGTGCGGCAGTGCATGGGGGTCACAAAGAGCGAGACGTGACGCAGCAACTGAAGAATGAAAAGAGGTCTCTTTCTGGAAGACGTGTAAAATTACAAAATATTCCTAACTTAAATTTGCCAAGAACATCAGATAGAATTTGCTGTTATAAGTTAATTAAAAACTGCAAAGAAAGTGAGCTCTTTTTCCAGAGAAGAGGCATACTCAGCTAACATGCTCACCTGGGTTTTCTCCAGACCAAAGGCTCTGGTCCATTTTGGGTGCAGCGTTGGTGTTTTCCAACATCAGATATAGACACGTCCCTGAAACAGATCAGAGGACAGGCACCTCAAGGAGGCGGGGAGCTGCTTTGGAGGCCATGAGAGAAGGGGGTCTGGGTGGGAGCAGGGGCTGGACTTCGGGAAGCGACAGAAGGCAGAAGGGAGGCTTTAGGCGCAGCTCTGCAGTCTCCTGCCCATGCTGCTCCTAACAGCGGCGCCTCCCAAGAAACTACGTGGGCTCCAGGGCCCCAGCTCTGGAAAAGCCACTTCACATTCTCTAAGACATCTGGGGACACTCTTTAGAGAAAAGAGAGCAATGTAAACCAAAAAATGTGCAAATTTTGTTTTTAATCAAAAGAATAAGTAGTAGGGACTTCCCTATTGTCCAGTGGCTAAGTAAAAGAGAAGAGGGCGGCAGAGGATGAGATGGTTAAATAGCATGGCCAGTCAATGGGCGTGAGCTTGAGCAAACTCCGGGAGGTAGTGAAGGATAGGGAAGCCTGACGTGCGGCAGTGCATGGGGGTCACAAAGAGCGAGACGTGACGCAGCAACTGAAGAATGAAAAGAGGTCTCTTTCTGGAAGACGTGTAAAATTACAAAATATTCCTAACTTAAATTTGCCAAGAACATCAGATAGAATTTGCTGTTATAAGTTAATTAAAAACTGCAAAGAAAGTGAGCTCTTTTTCCAGAGAAGAGGCATACTCAGCTAACATGCTCACCTGGGTTTTCTCCAGACCAAAGGCTCTGGTCCATTTTGGGTGCAGCGTTGGTGTTTTCCAACATCAGATATAGACACGTCCCTGAAACAGATCAGAGGACAGGCACCTCAAGGAGGCGGGGAGCTGCTTTGGAGGCCATGAGAGAAGGGGGTCTGGGTGGGAGCAGGGGCTGGACTTCGGGAAGCGACAGAAGGCAGAAGGGAGGCTTTAGGCGCAGCTCTGCAGTCTCCTGCCCATGCTGCTCCTAACAGCGGCGCCTCCCAAGAAACTACGTGGGCTCCAGGGCCCCAGCTCTGGAAAAGCCACTTCACATTCTCTAAGACATCTGGGGACACTCTTTAGAGAAAAGAGAGCAATGTAAACCAAAAAATGTGCAAATTTTGTTTTTAATCAAAAGAATAAATAGTAGGGACTTCCCTATTGTCCAGTGGCTAAGACATAAAGCTCCCAAAGCAGGGGGCCTGGGTTCAATTCCTGGCCAGGGAACTAGATTGTGTATGCCCCGGCTAAAAGGTTATAAGTGCTACAGCTAAGACTTGCCACAGTCAAATAAATAATACATAAGTTAAACATATATATATATATATATGCGTAAATATATACATTAATGAGTGAACAGTAGATTGGCTCCGGCTCCTGAGGAAATCTGCACATTCATTCCTTTTGTGGGCTTTCCAGGCGGCTTCACTGGTAAGGAATCAGCCTCCCAGTGCAGCAGACGCAAGAGACCTGGGTTGGATCCCTGGGTCAGGAAGGTCTCCTGGAGAAGGAAATGGAACCCACTCCGGTACTCTTGCCTGGAGAATCCCATGGACAGAGGAGCCTGGCGGGCTGCAGTCCACGGGCTGCAAAGAGTCAGACGCAGCTGAGCGCTTGTCAGCAGCAGCAGCATCACTTCCGTAATTAGGAAAAAGAAAGTAAAGCCACTTGCATTTTGGATTTTAAGGAGCATATTACTAGCCATATCAATGTCTTTCTGAAAAGTTCAAAGTTCCAGGAACACAGGTAGATTCCAGAAACATGCTCCAGTGACTGGCATTTCATGCTGCAAAGAGCTCTAAATGCTGCCAAAACAAGACAGAAGGAAACAGGCCAGCATTTAGATTCTCTGCATGAAATGCCAGTCACTGGAGCGTCAGCTGCTGAGTTTAGGTGGGGAACGTATGATCCCAATATCTAAGACTGCCACTTCCCAACACTCCCTGTGGCCTCATCATAGCATCCCATAACTGGAAAACTCGCCCTACAGCAAAACTCACCCGCGAAGCCTCCCAGAAAGATGAGCAGCAATTAAATATGGACAGCAATAAGGGGGAAGATAAAGTATAAACTTAATCCCAGGAAATGTACAGCTAATGATAGCACAGGCATAGAGTTTAATGTAAAGAATAATCAGACTAAAATATAGAAATAATTTAAAGATAAATGTATGCATTTCAAACTCTTAGTGACTTCAGCAAGTCTTGGAATGGAGACGGGGAAAGGTACTGAGTAACTACGGGATGTGTGCTCATTTGCTCAGTTGTGTCCAACTCTTTGTGGCCCCATGGACTGTAGCCCGCCAGGCTCCTCTGTCCATGGAATTCCCCAGGCAAGAATACTGGAGTGTGCTGCCATTTCCTGCTCCAGGAGATCTTCCTGATACAGGATCAAGCCTGTGTCTCTGACCTTGGCAAGCACATGCCCCCGCATTGGCAGGAGGATTCTTCACCACTAGAGCCACCTGGGAAGCTCCATTTAGTAAGGCACTACGTGCCAGCTCTTTGATCCTACGTGTAGGAATTAGGAGATGCAGTTTATAAATGTTGATGGAAAAATATATTATTACACATGTTTAGGCATTACAGTTATAAACTTAGGCGTTACTGTTGCTATAAAGGCATGGAAAATATACAAATCATAAAGGAAAAAGAGAGCAACCATCGCTTAAGCAATATGGCAAAAAGGAGCAAGGAAATAAATTGGAAACATGAGAGAAACATAAATCATAAAATCATAAACTAAGATGACAGAATCAAGACCAAGCAAGTCAGTTAATATGGCAAAATTAATGTGCTAAACTCTTTTATTAGAAGACAAACTCTCAGACTGTATAAAAACAAGTATAAACTTAAATCTCTCTCCAAACTGTTTCTTTCTTTAAAATATGACCATCTTAACGGAGGAGGCAGATTCTTGGGGGGAAAGGGTTCCTAACACTAGTGAGACAGAGAGAAAATCAGTTGGAAATCATCCATCCATCCATCCATCCTTCTTTCACTCAACCGGTGTCTCATGAATGTCCCCGGGGTGTGAAGTTGGTGGGTGAGAACTGCATCACGTCTCAGGAAGATGACGTTCTGGAGAGGAGCACAGATGCAATTAGAGGTGGTTTTTCACTGAGCAGATGCTATGAAGGAAAAAGCAAAGAACCCAGGCCAGCCCCTGCCCTCTAGGGATAGAATAGCACTTGAACAAGGCTGGGTCATTATATAATAAGTCCTTTGTGTCCATTAATCTTATACAGAAAAAAAAAATCAGATTGGCTTATACACAATGCATTTCTTACGCATTTCAGTTCTTTACTTTAGCCTTCGTTTTGCCTTCAGGGTCCACTTCCCAGGGTGGACACCGCCGTCCTGGTCACCCTATGTGTCACCTGCCTAGAGCTTGACTCTTCTGCAGGTGATGCCTGGGAGCTGGATGAACACAGAAGGATTCTGAGCTACACATGTGAACGTATCCTACAACGGCCAAGTCTGAAAAGATCAAGGGACATAAGAGTTCAGGAAGCCAGGCTTCGCAGAACAGGGAAGGAAAGCATTGCATTTTCAGGGGCAAGCCTGGAAGCGTGCACATAACTTCAAACTGGCTTCACAACTGGTCTGCCACTGTGCCAGGTCTGAGCTTTTTTCCCAGTCAGTGGAGAGATTTTTAATAACTCCTCATTTTCCAGACCATGTGGGGCTCGTATCTGTGCTTTTTCTGTATCTCACGCCTGTGTAGTGACATACCTGCTGTCGATGGGCCCGTCTTAGACTGGGCTCCCCCAGACGCAGACCCCACGACCAAGTTGGGAGTGTAGGTCATGGGCTTTAGGTGTGATTCTAAAAAAGCAGTGGTGAGTGAGTTGGGAGAGCCTCCAGCGAGGGCAGAAAGCCAATGCTAGGTGCTGCAAAGCAGGCCACCCCTCTGGGCATTCAGAGGATGGAGATGTGGAGGCCTGTGATTTGACCTGGGTTTTAACGGGACCCCACCCCACCCCCCGCTGCTGTGTCTGGGATAAACAGAGAGGGGGTCAGGCAGCCTGGACAGGACCAACTGCAATACACTGAGCGAAAGACGTGGGTGTGTTACAGGGGTGCTGCTCACTGGCTGTGCGCACAGCCCGAGGAGGCGCCACTGCAGGAACATCGCCGGGACAGAGCAGTCGCCCAGATGGGGTCAGGGACTCAGCTGCAAATGCGGAGCAAAGGGCTAGGATTCTGGGTCTATTTGGATGGTTAGGCCAGCAGGACTCGTCAACAAGGTCACCTTGGAAAGCAAATCACCTTTCATTGTTTTCCCCAGAGGGCTCCTCTCGCTACAGAGCAGATGAAGGGGAGAACTTTCATTTCGATTCTCAGGAATCAGTAGGGTCATCCATCTCCCAAGAGCCTGGGGAAGACAGAGTGGAAAGTGAGCTCAGATATACCGTGAAAGAGAAAGTGCCCACAGATAGAATGTCCTGTGTCATCAATGACACTGTCAGAATTTGTAAGAATTTTCTGAAGGGAAAAATAGTTTGTCTCTGATGGATGTTCTGTTTTATAGACACAGTTAATCACAACATCTTAAGAAATCAATTTCTTTAATAGCAAAATAATCTATATTTTGCCAGCTGGAAACATAAGTTTTATTTAAGAAAAGCTCTCCCTCTGTGGATCGTACTTCTTGGCGCCAGGAGGGAGAATGCTGTCCATGAGCGTAGTTTACAATTCACTGAGAAAATAATGATGTTCTCAGGCAGAGAGCCTTAAAAGGCTTTTCCTTTATCAAATGGATTTTTATTCAGAAATAGATTTGACAAATAAACAGTACAATGTGCAACAGTTGTTTTCCAAATTTCTGAGCAAATAAACATTTCTAGGGCACATCGTGCAGTAATCCAGAACAGAAGAATTTTCTGATGTTGATTTAATCCTGTTTCCCCTGTGCCCAGTGCAAGACCCTCTCCTCAAGCTTTGGAAATGGGTCTCTGGTCTCTCTCTCCACACATCCAGAACTGGGTCTGCCTAACCACCCACCACATCCCATCTGAGACACGGAAAGTCCTGTTTACAGAAATCTGCCCTCTGCACTTTCCCCATTGGCTCTAGGTCTGCCTTCTGGAATTGCGCAGAATTTGTACAGCTCCTTTTGGACAGAAGAGCCTGGGGGCTGCAGTCCCCGGGGTGGCAAAGAGTGGGACACGACTGAGTGAGCAACACTTCCACTTTTTACCAGAGAGATGAAGATGGCCATCAAGTCCCTGCTAAAATTTCACTCTTCTCCACCCCCATTTTCCCAGTTCCTTCACGGGCCGCAGTGATCCAGGCTGAGGAGTGACGGCTGAGAGAGGCTGTTTTTACTAAGTCATATCAAAGGTCCATGGTTCCCACAGAATCTCCCCTGTGCTTCCCCTTCCATCCCCGTGTTTCTGGATGGAGCTGGGTCCAGGCCAGAGCCTGGAGTGCCCCATCCCTGGCAGTGAGCTTAAGAGGTGGGCTCACTTTGGGAAAAGGATCCGCTTGCTTGAAAACGGGGAAGGGACTTGGCTTACTCCGACTCAGAGGCTCAGCACTTTTGGAAGAGAAACAGCAGCATCCCGAATCCACCAGGGCTGGAAGGAATCTCTTTAGAGAGAAGGGCTTGGTTTTAAAATGTCAGCTGCTTTCGTCATTTTCCTGACAGGCCCAGCCTTTTATAAATCTGCTTTTAATTAAGCAAGGGTTTTCTTATCGTGTTCCCACCTTCTTCTGTTTCCAGCCACTGTGCCAAATAGGCGCCGGCGACTTCTTAAATTAACGTGGAGGCTGCAGTGCCTGGGCTGGGGTGGGGGCTTCTGTTTAGTTGCTCGATCGTGTCTGCCTCTTAGCGAACCCTGTCCATGGAATTTTCTGGGCAAGAATACTGGAGTGGGTTGCCTTGCCCTCCTCTAGAGGATCTTCCCCACCCAGGGATTGAACCCGCTTCTCCTGAGTCTCCTGCTTCCCAGATGGTGCAGTGGTTAAAAAAAAAAAGCTGCCTGCCAATGCAGGAAATGGAGAAGGAAATGGTAACCCTCTCCAGTGCTCTTGCCTGGAGAATCCCACGGACAGAGGAGCCTGGCGGGTTACAGCCCACGGGGGCGCGAGAGTCGGACACAACTTGGCGACTGAACCACCACACCACCAAGGCAGGAGCTGTAAGAGACTCGGGTTCGATCCCTGAGTCGGGAAGATCCTCTGGAGCAGGAAATGGCAACCCACTCCAGTATTCCTTCCTTGGAAAGCTCATAGACAGAGCAGCCTGGCGGGCTACAGTCCACGGGCTCACAAAGAGGCGGACACGGCTGAGCAACTGAGCACTCGGCTGCGGTTCTTGGAGGCGCTTAGTTAGGGGCGGCGGTACCCTTTTGCTTGTCACAGCAGCAGGTCTGCAGGCTTTGGTCCTCCTGGCTCCCTGTGTCTGTGGCCTGGCCTGTGGCTGCTGACTCCAACCTGGACCAACACAGCGGACATGTCTCTGGGGTGAGGGGTGGTCAGTGAAGAAGCTCTTCTCTCCTCCAAGGCCCCAACTGCAGAGTGTTTTGCTTGGGGAGAATCACAACCATTCCAGACTCTGGACTTGGAATAGGGTGTTTCTTCTCTTTTCCGGGCTTCCCTGGTGGCTCAGAGGTTAAAGCATCTGCTTGCAATGTGGGAGACCTGGGTTCGATCCCCGGGTCAGGAAGATCCCCTGGAGAAGGAAATGGCAAACCATTCCAGTATTCTTGCCTGGAGAATCCCATGGAGGGAGGAGCTTGGTGGGCCACGGTCCACGGGTCGCAAAGAGTCGGACACGACTGAGCCACTTCACTTCACTTACTTCTCTTTTCTGAAAGGAAAGAGAAGGCAAAGGAAGAAAGGTCAACAGAGACGGAAAGTATGCTTATGCAACAGGCCTGCTGTTCTGTGCAAGAGAAAACACTGACATCACTCAAAGCTAATTGATGGAGTCGTTGTGGGGACTAGTCGTTGCCTAGCTCACCTGAGGCTAGGCAACATGTCTACAGAAAAGGAAAAATTCCAGCACTTTCTAGGGCGTATCACTGGCTGAGCACCCCCTTGGCCAGGTCTGACCGCTGGTTTCCTTCTCAGGTAAATACTGACTCTGATAATGGGTGAAAATCAGTCATTGCAAACACTCCCTGACAAACATTCTGTCAAAGCGAGATTCACGAGACGTGGTTTTAAACCCAGACACCAAAAAGCCCGAATCTGTCACCACATTAATCTCTAATGTAGGTACTTACAGATACTGGTTGGTTACATGGGTTTCCTTTGAACTGGGGAGGCTGACACTGTTTTCAATCGCTCACTGGGTCTAAGAGCTCAGCTGCTTGCTTGCTTGCACACTCCTCTCTTGTGTCTGGAATTTGGGGAGAAATCTTGGCTTCCCAGTGCCTGTTGATAAGTCTGTTGGCCTGGGAGACTTTTGACAAATGGAAACGGCAGACAAGTCTGCTTCTGAGGCTGAAGGAATGAACTCCCTTTGTGGCTCACCTGAAGCAGAAATCCTAATAGCAGGATTTCTCCTATATTTATCTTACTGGGGTGAATGTTTTTGGCACAACACTGACACAAGGGTCACAGGATGTCAAATCAGAGGCTCTTTGGAATTCACTCCTCTCCGATGACAAACTCATGGCTCAGGTGCTCCAGGTCCCACAGCAAGTGGACATGAGAGCTGTGCCCACATTCCCGGGGCTGGTGGGCCCGAGTCTCCTGTGTCCCCTCCCAGATGCACGCCTAGTCACTCAGTTGTGTCCACCTCTCTTGCGACCGTATGGACTGTAGCCCTCCAGGCTCCTCTGTCCATGGGATTTCCCAGGCAAGAATATTGGAGTGTGTTCTCATTTCTTTAACCACCCAGGAATCAAACCCGTGTCTCCTGTATTACAGGTGGATTCTTTACCACCAAGCCATCAGGTAAGCCCCGGGAGACTTTGGGTCTTTTTTAAAATCTGGTTTTGCTTTATTTTTATTTTTTTTATTTTTTTATTGACATATAGTTGATTTACAATGTTGTATTAGTTTCAAGTGTACAACAAGGCCATTCAGATATATTTTCAGAGTCTTCTTCAGATTCTCTTTCCTTATAGGTTTTATAAAATATTGAGTACAGTCCCTGTGTTAGGCAGGAGGACCTTGCTGTTTACTTATTTTGTATATAGTGATGTGTATCTGTTAATGCCAGAGTCCTAATTTATCCCTTCCCACCCTTCCCCTTTGGTAACCATAATTTTGTTTTCTGGGACTGCGGGTCTATTAATGTTTTGTAAATAAGTTCATTTGTATCTTTTCTTTTCAGATTCCACATGTAAGCAATATTATTTGACATTTGCCTTTTTTTCTATCTGGCTTAACTTCACTTAGTGTGACAGCCTTTAGGTCCATCTTTCTTGCTGCAAATGGCCTTATTTCATTCTTTTCTAGGACGGAGTAAAGCCACCCCAGCCTGGCCCCTGCGCTCCCTGACTCGCCTACTCTGGTGCAGTGGGTGAGCTTCTTCCTCCCCTGCTGAAGTGCCCGTGTGTCCACGGACCCTCTGTCTGCAGCACTTTAAAGAGCTCCCTGTTGAGGCCTAGCAGTGGAGGCCAGTGCAGGCCACTGGACAGGACTCCGCCTTCCAGACTGAAACCCCGTCAGGACACCATGCCCGGTGGGTGACGCTGGATCTCAGTGGAGGGGAGGGGGCAGTGGGAACTGCCATTCCAGACCCTTGCCTCCCAGGAGAATTCCCCAGACTACCCGGAAAGTCATCTTTCCCACAGGGCAGGTCACCACCACTCATTGTCTTGAATGGCCCTGTGTCAGTTCCAGATGCAAATTAATCAAAGGAAGTAAAGTCACTCAGTCATGTCCAACTCTTTGTGACCCCATGGACTGTAGCCTACCAGGCTCCTCTGTCCATGGGATTTTCCAGGCAGAAATACTGGAGTGGGTTGCCATTGCCTTCTCCAGGAGATCAGGGATTGAACCCGGGTCTCCCTCATTGTAGGCAGACACTTTGCCGTCTGAGCCACCAGGGAAATCCAATCAAGGAAAGGGTATTGCCTCATTTTGGTCTCTTGACCTGTAAACGTGGGACTCCTCTCTGCACTGCCCCATGGCAGGGTGGGTGCTTGACAAGGGTTCAGAGAGGGTGGTTGTGTCAGTGACTGGTTATCCACTCATCTCTGCCAACTGGGGGCCTCTCTACCGAGTCATGTTACAGTGTGCTGGGATGGTCTCAAAGCCTTCCCAAATATGTCACTAATAAAGAGTTCAAACACCTAGGGATCCGCTAATCTCCCTGTGACGTTAATAGGCTTTATTTGTCTGGAATCTGGACAAAGCTACTACTGAACAGATGTTTGAAAATGGATGAGCAATGAACGGATAAGTGTTTAACCTTTTCTACACGAGGAGAGCGGGATGGAGTAGTAACCCAAAGGTTAAATGAGGGCCAGAAAGCTGAGGACTGAAGAAGTGCAATCACCGTGTCTCAGTTACTGGTTTCCTTCAAATAAATCCTACCTCTTGTGATTACAGAAATAACCCAGATGAAAAACATAGGACAAAGACCCAGATGCATATGAAATGGCATAACTTCACATTTTGGAAGCACTTTCCCTCAGGAAAGACAGGAAAACTCTCATGGAAACAGTCTGGAGCAGAGAAAGGTTTATTGGAGGGCCATGTATGCCTCCCAAAGCTCTGGAAAAACTCCATGAGGCTTCAGCAAAGCATTTTGAAAGGCAAGGTGAGGGAGGGGTATGATTGGTTGTTGCAGAATTCTTGGTGTGGAATCCTTTGTTCTCGAAGCTGTCCACCTTGGTCAGGTCAAGATACTCATAAACCTCCAAGAAGGAAAATGGTACTCTCTTTGCTGAAACTTGTAATCTCCGTATGAATGGAAAAGAGGTATACCTTTAGAGAGCAGAGCCCTGAGAACAGGCTTCTGAATATTCAGGCTGTAGGCAGCATTCTTTTACAAAAGGTGCAGAGTCAGCATGACTCAGCACAGGCAACAGCGCACAAGGGCTTAAATAAAAGAAACAGACTTCACGTGGACTCAGGTTTGCTCTTGCCTATTACAAAAGGACGTTCCAAGCCTTCAGGAGAGAAAACAACAAGTCAGGTCCAGAGGGACGGCTCACAGCAAGAGGGACAGCCTTCCTGGGAGCCTTGGTGTACGCAGGGCTCGGGCCCCTGGCCCAGACTGGGAGACAAAGGCTGAGCAAACGGGGAGAGCTCTCAGTTATTCTAAGACACCATGCTGGTGACCACGCAAAACACGGGCTGAGAAGAGACGCAAACAGGCCGGGCTGCCTTCCTGGAGTGGATCCAGACGTCTGAACGATTTTGTAATTAAATCATCCACCTGGCCATAGGATTATAAGCTAAAGTGAATACTTATCACAACATCACCTTTTTCAAGACAAAGACAGAGGTTGTAAAAACAGGCCAGAGTGTGCAGTATTTGCTTGGAACTGTTTGTGTTTAGAAGGGACGGCAGCCTGTGTGGCCTTCAGAACTTTAAGTCAGAAACAAACAACAAATTGACCTGCCTAAGCGAGGGTTGGGATTTTTTAAAAAACTGTATCAATTCCCTAGGAAAACTAAGTCCCCCACAGCATTTGTTTTCCATTTTTCAGCTGTTGTAGGAAAAAAATGACTGAGACTCGATTGCCTCCCCATGTCTGCGATGATCCCCACCTGCATCCTTCATCTGAGCCCCTGTGACTCCGTCTGTCTCGCTCTCCTGGGTTCCCTTTCTTCCCTCCGATTGCCGTCTTGAGCTCAGGGCCTGTACTCTCATTAGTCACTTTCAGACAGACCCCGTAAGATTTCAAACGTCAAAATCAGGGAATTCCCCACGTGATTATTTTATTGGGGAAAAAAGAAATGGAGAGAGAGAGAGTGAAAAGTAAATTAAGAGCAGCTCACAGTTTCCACGCCCTCTGTTGATGAGAGGTTTTGGCCGAGTCTTCCTACCATGTGTTCTGAGTGTTGAATAATAACTGAATGGTTCGTTTCCAGGGTTATGTTACTGTTGGCCGATAGCATATCATTTCAAGGGGGTCCATTTTTCTCAGCTCTGCTCAAATCACTTTGGCAAGTTTAATCTCGCCTAACAGTTTTGCTATTTACTGCTGGAATTTCTCTATCTTAAGAGCATCCTGGGAATTTAGCTTAGTGGCTTCGAGATTGACTTATAGCTCTAGACCAGGTGGAAGTGGAGATGCACGGAAAATATACATAAGGATATATTGCACAGTTATCTCTGCTCTCAGAGCATTCCCATAGGCGTGAGGATTAATTCCTGGTTTTCAAACGGCAGAAGTGACTGAATCTAGAGATTTAGAGCACCCCCACTGCCAAAAGTGAAGAGCTATGCGGGAGGAGGAGAGAGGACTGGGCTCTGTGATTTACCAGTTCTGTGATCTTGGGAGTATTCCTTGATCTCTTTGAGCTTCTTTTCCTCATTTGCAAAATGGGGTTAATAAATTCTACCTTGGAGAGTTTTCCTGGGGGCAGAGTGATGTGGTGCTCCTGGGGAACAATATATCTGTAAGACTTCATCTCTATCTCTGTTCAGAAGGAGCCCTGGCTCCTTCTCTAGCCAAACCACTGTCTCTTGTGTTTCCTTTAAAATGTGTTTTGAATAATGCAAGCTTGAAAATGATGAGGGAAATCAGAGTAATTGTGACCCCCAGATCTGAACACTTTGGCCACCTGATGTGAAGAGCCGACTAACTGGAAAAGACCCTGATGTTGGGAAAGATTAAAGGCAAAAGGAGAAAGGGATGGCAGAGGATGAGATAGTTAGATAGCATCCACTCAATGGATATGAGTTTGAACAAACTCTGGGAGATAGTGAAGGGCAGGGAAGTCTGGGGTGCTGCAGTCCACAGGGTTGCAAAGAGTCGGACACACTTTAGCAACTGAACAACTACAGATCTTACTAAGTGGCACCATAGTTGATAAAGCCTTTTCACAAATTAAATGTATTCTATTTTTCCAAAGGTCTTAGGGAGAAATTGTCATTTCTTTTTTAAATGATAAATTTATTTGAATAAATATCATTATATAGATAAGAAATTATTATTTCCAGATAATGAAACCACGTCAATCAATTGAAAGAAATGAAGCAGGGACCTAATAATCATGAGATCTCTGTGATGACAAAGATGATATGACACTGGCGATGAGAGTGATGCTGGCGTTGAAGACGCTGCCGCTGACGACAAAGATGCTGATGGTGACGTTGACATTGACCACAGCATTCACTGAAGGCTTCCTTGGAGCGACACTATCAAGCGTTGCAGCGTATTTGTCAACTCACTGGACACTCACAACATCTTATGTGACAGGACCATTATTATTCCCATTTTACAGTTGAGATCATCAAATTTCAGAGAGATCCAAGGTCAGAAAGCAAGTGCAGAGCAGAGCAGATTCGAATCAATTGGTAAGACTCTAAGCTCCTTATCAAACTATAGTCTAAGACTCTTTCCATTGCTTCAGATAATAGGTGACATTGGAGAAGAAATATTCCCTTGGGAGGAAAAGATGTTATAAGGAAGGTTTATATGTATATGCAGACGTCTAACTTGCTTCAGTCGTGTTCAAGTCTTTGTGATGCTGTGAATGATAGCCTGCTAGGATCCTCTGTCCATGGGATTCTTCAGTTAAGAATACCTGAGTGGGTTGCCATGCCCTCCTCCAGGGGATCTTCCCAACCCAGGGACCAAGCCCACATCTCCTGTGACTTCTGCACTGCAGGAGGATTCTTTACCACTGAGCCCCCAGGGAAGCCCCTTATGTATATGTATATGTGTACGTATATGTACCACATTTTCTTTATCCATTCATCTGTTGATGGAAATTTAAATGACTTCCATATCTTGGCAACTGTAAATAATGCTGCTATGAATGTTGGGATGCATGTGGCACCACACACAAATTAGTGTTTTCATGTAGTTTTAAAAATATACACCCAGGAGTGGAACTGCTATAGTTCCTTTTTCAGTTTTTTGAGAAACATCCATACTGTTTTCCACAGTGACTGTACCAATTTACATTTTCATCAGTTGTACACGAGTGTTCCTTTTTTCAGCATCCTTGCCAACATTTGTTATTTGTGTTCATTTTGATAATAGCCATTCTGACAGGTGTGAGGTGATATCTCATGGTTTTAATTAGCATTTTCTGATAATGATTACGTGCGATTATAATCAACCCATACAAGAACTCCATTTTGGAGAAAAGAAATCGTGGCTTGGACAAAAAAGTAAGTTTTCCAAGGTCACTCAGTTAGCGAGAGGGAGAGGCCGAAAGGGATCACGGTCTCTGATGCTATGATCAGCTTTCAGCTATGGAAAGCAGAATCACTCCAGCCAACCTAGAAAGGAATTTACTTGTTATTAGACAGCTGCATCATGAGGGCTGCTGGGGAATACGTTCTTAATGAGCTTCGGGAAAATTCCCTGCAAAGCTATAGCAGTGTCTGCCCTGGAAGCCGCCTGTCAACAGGAGAGCCGTGGTTTCCCTGCTGCCTCCAGAGCTGACTGCTGCCTCTTTCCCCCTCGGCTCAACTGAACGCACGACTTGAAAGAGTGTGTCTGATTGGCACGAACTCAGCCACCACCCGGGCTCTGGCAGCAAGGGAGTCTGGGAAATGGAGGTCTTGGAGTTTAGCCTCTGAAGAGCAAAATGGCATGTGAAGTAGAATTAGAGAAGAATACGCTGAGTAGAGAGAGTTAGAGAATCAGCTTCAAGTAGCCAAGTCTAAACATTACTTGAAGTTGAATCTGCCAGTACTCTTTTCTCCTACACAAAAGCACCGAGGAAAGAGGGAAGCCCCCACCAACTCTTTCCGCCATATGCCCATTGCATTTCACCTTGTCCAAACACCTGTTTCACCTGCTGATTTTCTGACCATGGTGGACTCTAGTTGACTCCAGTGTACGTTCTCCCCTTCCTTCCTTTCAGTTCCCAGGGCAAGCTAGTCCATTTCCCTTATCATCAAAAGTCAGCGTCTGTCTGGGCATGCCCAAGAGTTTAAGGACAGGCCTGCCACTTAGGTCTGGCCAGGAAGAGTTCAGGAGCAGGCTCACGGGTGAGGCTTCTAGGAAAGTCATTGCTTTCTTGATGAAAAGGGACACATGGAGCTGACATTTCCTTTGTCCTGCAAAGCTATAGCAGTGTCTGCCCTGGAAGCCGCCTGTCAACTGGAGAGCCGTGGTTTCCCTGCTGCCTCCAGAGCTGACTGCTGCCTCTTTCCCCCTCGGCTCAACTGAACGCACGACTTGAAAGAGTGTGTCTGATTGGCACGAACTCAGCCACCACCCGGGCTCTGGCAGCAAGGGAGTCTGGGAAATGGAGGTCTTGGAGTTTAGCCTCTGAAGAGCAAAATGGCATGTGAAGTAGAATTAGAGAAGAATACGCTGAGTAGAGAGAGTTAGAGAATCAGCTTCAAGTAGCCAAGTCTAAACATTACTTGAAGTTGAATCTGCCAGTACTCTTTTCTCCTACACAAAAGCACCGAGGAAAGAGGGAAGCCCCCACCAACTCTTTCCGCCATATGCCCATTGCATTTCACCTTGTCCAAACACCTGTTTCACCTGCTGATTTTCTGACCAGGTGGACTCTAGTTGACTCCAGTGTACGTTCTCCCCTTCCTTCCTTTCAGTTCCCAGGGCAAGCTAGTCCATTTCCCTTATCATCAAAAGTCAGCGTCTGTCTGGGCATGCCCAAGAGTTTAAGGACAGGCCTGCCACTTAGGTCTGGCCAGGAAGAGTTCAGGAGCAGGCTCACGGGTGAGGCTTCTAGGAAAGTCATTGCTTTCTTGATGAAAAGGAACACATGGAGCTGACATTTCCTTTGTAGAGTTCTCCTTGCCTATTCTTTCTTCCTGCCTGGAAATGTGAGCAAATTCTCAGAGGTGGTGCATCCATCCGGGGAACATGTGGACAAAAGCTGCCTGCTGAGGATCAGAAGAGGAAGTGGGAGGTTCCTGTGTCCTGAAGGCACAGGAGAGGTGTCTGACCTTGGCTGCCTGCCTATGGACTTTATGTCATGCCAGAAAAATAAAGCCCCATTCAATAAGCTTATCTGTTCAGTTCTCAGGTTTGGATGCCCATGGACTCGAACGGGTCTTCCCTAGGGTCAGTGCTTGTATACCAGCCCCATGGCTCATGGAATTTTAAGGCCAGAAGAGAAGTCAGACACATCTTAGCTATAGGCATGTATTGTTGCTGTTCAGTTGATCATTCGATCAGTCGTGTCCCACTGTTTATGACCCCATGGACTGCAGCTCACCAGGCTTCTGTGCCCTCCACTAACTCCTGGAGCTTGCTCAAATTCATGTCCATGGAGTCAGTGATGGCATCCAAGCATCTCATCCTCCGTCACCCTCCTTCTCCTCCTGCCCTCAGTCTTTCCCAGCATCAGGGTCTTTTCCAATAATTTGGCTCTTTGCATCAGGTAGCCAAAGTGTTGGAGCTTCAGCTTTAGCATCAGCCCTTCCAATGGATATTCAAGGTTGATTTCCTTTAGGGTTGACTGGCTTGATCTCCTTGCTGTCCACAGGACTCTAAAGACAAGAGTCGTCTCCAGAACCCCAGTTCGAAAGCATCAGTTCTTCAGCGCTCAGCCTTCTTTATAGTCCAACTCTCACATCTATACATGACTATTGGAAAAACCATAGCTTTGACTATAATTTATTAACATTCCACGTGTATATGCCTAGCCTATACTGTCAGATTTTAAGCTCCCTGTAGATGGGGATGATATAGGAAATATATGTAATAATACATATGATATATATCAATATAAGACGTCCCTGATGGTTCAGTGGGTAAAGAATCCACCTGTAATGTGGGAGATGCAGAAGACCCAGGTTTGACCCCTGGGTTTGGGAAGATCCCATGGAGAAGAGCATGGCAACCCACCTTAGTACTCTTGCCTGGAGAATCCCATGGACAGAGGTGCCTGGTGGTCTACAGTCCATGGGGTCACAGAGTCAGACACAATTGAAGTGACTGAGCACACGTGCTTATCTCAATATATAAAAAAACGCTTAATATGAAAAACTGTTTATCAAATCCTTGCTAAGTAAGTGAATCCCCAGATCCTTTGACAATATCTGTGGACTACTTTAAAAAAATTTTTTAACTTTTTTTTTTGAGGAAGTAATTGATCTTGAGTTAAACTTACCTGTAAAATGGAAATGAAGGTAATAGCTGTTTGCCTCTCTCATAGGCTTATGGTGAGAATTAAGTGAAGTCACATGTATGAAAGTTCTTTTACAGGTTGTAAAGTGTTATTTAAGTGTTGGTAGTAGTTTGACTTATCCTCATGTGTCCTCCCTATTTTTATGTTTATCAAGGCCTCGGCACAGTGTGGCGAGTTTAGAAAGCATCGTGAATGAAGCTAAGAGCATTCCAGCCTTTTTGCCCAATGTGTTGTCCCTGAAAGAAGCCTTACAGAAGGCCCGAGAATGGACAACTAAAGTGGAAGCTATTCAGGTAAAGAACCTCTTGAGTTGTCCACTGTTCAGGGAATGCTGTCTCATACCTGAATCCTTGAAGCCTTTAATTCTGTACTGAAATAATTGTGTACTTGAAATTCACTTGTTCTTTCATCTGATTTTTAAACATGTGTTACCTATTGAAACATTACTTGTTTCTATTGACTTCTTGCTGTGAGAGATGACAGAATTAGCCATTTAATTAATGCTTAGCACTAGGGAGTTTATTTCCTGCTATATTTGACTCCCTTGCCATGTACATGAGTTACTTTTTTAAAATGGAAGTATAGTTAGTTTACAGTGTTGTGCTTATTTTAAGTGTACAGAAAAGTGGTTCAGTTTTATATATATATATATATATATACATATATATATATACATATATATTCTTTTTCAGATTCTTTCTTACTATTGGTTTTTATAAAACACTGAAATAGTTCCCTGTGCTACATAGTAGGTTACTTACTTTTGAATGTAAACTCATTGTTTTGAGAATTTGGAGAAGCTAGAAAAAAGGATCCTATGGAGAAGTAAAATTATTTTACTCTTTCTCAGATTTACTCTGCAAAACTTGATTTATCTACTCCTGCATTAAAAAAAAAATCAGCCTCAAATCTGTGGCTTCAGACTGCCGTCGTCTCGTTTGTTCTGGATTGCGTGGGTCAGGAGTCTCAGGCGGGCGGCCTTTCTGGCACGGGCGGCCTTTCTGGCACGGGCGGCCTTTCTGGCGCGGGTGACACTGGTTAGATAGCTAAGTAGGCTGGCTTTGGCGGCCTGGATTGGCCTGGCGGGTCCTAGGGTATTTCATTTGCAGGTCTGGCACTTGGATGTCCCCCTCCTCCTGGGATGTCCCCCTGTTCTCCTCGGCTGCTCTGGCTTGCTCATAGCATGATAGCATCCAGAGTGCGGGCCTTCTTTGCTGGTGCCTGAGGGAGAGTTGAAAGTGGCAAACACTTCAGATTTTAGGCTCAGCCTGGGAATGTGCACAGCATCATTTCAGCCGCCTTCTATTGGTCAAGAAAGATCATGGGCCCTACTCAGATTCAAGAAGGACCAGGGCACTCCGCTTCTCAGTGGGGGGGGAAGCAAGGTGACATTACAGGATAGCAGGCAGTACCACCTCATCTTAGGAAACAAGTCTACCACTTCCCCACAGGTTACCCTACATATTGCCTTGTTAGACAATATTTTTGCATGTGTGTGACTATGTATCTATCTCTTTAGGGAAATCAACTCTGATTATTCATTGGAAGGGCTGGTGCTGAAGCTGAAGCTCCAATACTTTGGCCACCTGATGGGAAGAGCCAACTTACTGGAAAAGACCTTGATGCTGGGAAAGATTGGGGCAAAAGGAGAAGAGGGTGGCAGAGGATGAGATGGTTAGATAGCATCATTGACTCATGGACCTGAACATGGGCAAACTCCAGGAGACAGGGAAGCCTGCTGTGCTGAGTCCATAGGATCACAAAGAGTTGGACAGGACTTAGCAACTGAACAACAATCAGGAAGAAGAATTAGTGTTTGTAGGATTCCGACCATATGCGGAGTGCTAACTCCCTTCACAGAATTTCTTGTTTACTGGGGCTTAGATTGTCAAAATAATTTTCTCTAGGCCTAATCTCTGGGTTCCTTTGAGCCATCTGCTAGCGGAAATAAGTAGCTAGTCAGTCCATAAAAGATGCTACATGACAGTTTGCTGACAGGTGGGACTTACCTAGCTGTCTTCTGTAGAACGAGATGACCCTAAACTTTTCAACTCTGGGGATCACAAGTTACCGGCTTGCCTTCCTACCAGAGTTCACTTCACACTCTTGTTCCTTCAGCTCCCCTGGGGGATAGAGGCTTATCTCTTTAGAGATTCTTTTACTACTGAAAAGAAATCATTTCTATGCCTCTGGGTGCCCAATTAAAACTCATAGAGACAGAAGATATTGAAGGGGCAGCTCCCCGGCAACTCCCTCCTGTTCAGTTGTAAAACACGCTTCCAGAGCCATTCAGAACTGCAGCCTCGGGTGGCTGCCTCCTGAGGTCTGCTGGGAACTGATGACTGATACACCCCGAGGCTCCTGGGTGTTTGTGCTGAACAGCAGCCCTGCAGGGACCATTCTGTTTTATCCCTTTTGAAAGTCTTGACTGTGGTTCAAGAGGAAAGAATAAAACAATGAGCTGTGTGTGCACAGAGCAACTGCGCTGCAGTAAAACAGCAGATGTGGGGATAGTTCATCCACCAAAGTCAGGGGAAAGCTGTGACATCGGCAGAGTCAGAGGCATGGGGGACATTCTGGAACCTTCCAGCATCTCAGTGAGAGTTCAGGGAGGTCGGGGGCAAGCTCGGAGAGGTCCCTCATTTCCAAGAGGCGCAGCTTGCTAAGAAACACATTTGAAAATTTGAAACTACTAACTCCTAAAAGGAGTAATTCAGTTATTTCTTTTTCTTTTTCAATCTCCAAACTTTATTAT
>SJYC01142378.1:0-24112 GCA_006408675.1 Madoqua kirkii
CCTTTTAACAATATTTTAAAATACTTTTCATATTCTATTTGCTACCCTAACTTTGTGATTGTGTAGATTGTATTTGCATTTTATTTTACTTGTAAAAGACTTATTTTACTTATAAAAGGCTATTTCTAATACAATTTCCAGGGCTATATTTTGTCATGTGTAGATCACATTTGCATTTTATTTTACTTGTAAAATACTTATTTTACTTATAAACAGCTATTTCTGATACAATTTCCAGGCCTACATTTTGTCACAAAGAAAAAAGTTATCTTTATTATGGGATTCTAAGATGCTCTATCACATATCCTTTTATTAAGTTAATAAAATGCCAATTTTTCCATGAAAAGATGTAATATTTTTCTAAACTTTTTATTTTTTACTGGGGTTTCGCTAGTAGCTCAGTTGGTAAAGAATTCGCCTGCAGTGAGAGAGACGGGGGTTAGATCCCTGGGTTGGGAAGATCCCCTGGAGAAGGGAAAGGCTACCCACTCCAGTATTCTGGCCTGGAGAATTCCATGGGCTGTATAGTCCATGGGCTCGCAAAGAGCCAGACATGACTGAGTGACTTTCACTTTCACATGCTGATTAACAACATTGTGACAGTTTCAGGTGAACAGCGAAGGGATTTTCAGTCCTTTCGAAACATTATTCTCTAGATGAGAGCACGGATGCCCAAGAGCTGAGGGGACTGGACGGGGTCAGGGGACTGGACGGGGTCAGGGCCCTGGCCTGTGGCAGAGCAGTGTCTGCCGCCAGTTTTCCTAATCTCCAGCTCTGGTCTCTTTCTAAGCACCATCCTGCCCCCAGCCCTGACTCTTCTGCCACATGACCCTGAAATGGGCAAACAGAAGCTCCCTCTGGCTCTGGGCTTGGGTAGCAGAGACAAGGGGGATGGTAGGTACCAAAGGGGATTGCACAGGGTCAGGGGCTTCCAGAGGGGTTTGGGGAAGCCTCAGGCTGGAAGGCGTGTGTGTGTATGGTGCGGGGGAGCGGGAGTCTCTAACCTCCTCTCCTCTCACTGAGGGGAGAAGGAAGCCGTCTTCCTGCAGGAGGACCTGGACTGAGCTTGCATCCACACTCCACTCCTAGAAGGAAGGGGCGGCCACAGTCAGGCCCTCGGAGATGCCCGTGTCCCTCATCCTCAGAATCTGATCTCCCAGCAAATGTGGACAGAAAGCTGAAGGTCTCGTGCATGAGGTCCTGGCCAGGACCACCTGTGCACAACATGGCCCAACGGAAGAGGAAATGAGAGGTGAGCTGCGGGCACAGTTGTGCAGGAAAGGTTGTTGTTAATCTGAGATCAGATCAGCGAGCATCTCATTTGTGTTGCCCCATGTCTGTGAGTGGATAGGGATGTGAGAGTTTTGAAAATCTATGCTGAGAGCAGAATCACCCTAGCCTGGCTCTGTCTGGGACTGTGGCTTAGTGGAAGATGGAGAGATGAAGGAGAGTCAAGCGGATGTTGTCTCCACCTTAAGGGCCCAGGGCCCCCAGTGACATCCTCTTATGTTCAGAAGCCTGGGATGATGTATTGGTGATGAAGGCTCTGGAACTTTCTACCAATCATAACAGAGTCATAAGGTCCATGACTGTCCTTACAGGGTGCGATCTTAGCTGGGACAAGTCCTGATTGGATAGACACTCATTTTACTAAACAGCAGGAATTCCGTACCAACTCTTTCTCAACAGAACCTCATAGCTGGAGTATCTTCTTCAGTCTTCTCTCTTTTCTTCCTACCCCCTTTCCCATTATATAATTTTTGTTACAAATATTTTCTCAAATCCAACCTTCTCTTCAAAGCCTCCATATCTGCTCTGAGTTTATATGCAAGTAACAGAACATGCTGCTTAACAGTGGCCGAAACAAGCAGGGCTGAGTTTCTCAGGGAAGAGGCCATCTGGAGTCAGCAAGCTGGGATCAACACAGCTGCTCACCAAGGGCACCAAGGCTCTTTGCATCCCACAGTCCTCAGAGCATGTTGTTCTGCTGGGTCACAGTACCATGAAGGCTGCCACGCCGCCAGCCATCCAGCCCACGCATGACTTAGAGAGAAGCAATTGTGTTTGGCCCTTTTATAGGAAAGGAAATGTGTGTCCAGAAGTAACCCCAGACCCCAGCATTATAGTCACATCTTTGTGGTGATTAGTGGTTACCCAGGACATGGCAAAATCCATTCCCTACATGCTTAACTGTCCTGGTAATTAGGTTGAAATGCAAGCTCTGTCCCATCGACGGGGAGCAAGAGTGACGCATGATGGCCACGGCAGTCAAAAGCCTGAAATTCCCCCATCTTCCTCTTCCTGCAGTGGTGGCCTCAGAGACCGGATGTTCTAGATGGGGCGGCTGCAAAATGGTAAAGCCCCGTCAGCCTGCATCCCCGAGGAGCCCTGTGTAGCAGAGAATACAGCAGATCACAAGGGGAGGCAGTGTGAGTGAGAAATGGCCCCTGTTGGGCTAAGCTACTAATATGCTAGGTTTGTGTGGCCACAACATAGCCCAGACCTTACACGGTCTCACCCTCCAGAACTTCATCACACGGGTGCCTCCTGCTGACGGGGACTGGAACATGAGCCTTTGGGTCTTTCCGTCTCCACCTGGAGTCAGGCAACAGGGAAGTGAGCTGGAGATGAAGGTTAAGTTTGCCTGATCACAGCACCCAATATCGCTTCCCAGTTGGTCCCAAGGGTCTGTGCCCATGTGGCTAAGATCAGAAAGCAATAGACACAGATTAAAATGCACACACACACACTCTCACATGCATCCTCACAGTCTCTTACACAGACACACATGTACTCACACACAGAGAGTCACATAAACATACACTCAGACACTTGTGACAATACAATCTCTCAATCATGAAGCAAAGTTTGAAAGAAAAGGGGGGTGTTCTCCGGTCAGCTTCTTGTACTTGCTTTCTGATTTTGGAAAAAGCCACAGCATCTCAACATTGAGGTTTTCCAGCTCATGATCCAAATAAAGACTCATTCCCTTTAATTAATGGCAGGCAGATGTGGCCAGGTGGGCACAGGAAGCCAAACTTATCATTAGTTTGGAAACAGCCCTCTGAGTCCGGAAAGAGGAACAGAGGTGGAGTTGAACTCATTCCTATGTTGTGAGAACACAGTGCTGGATACTAAACTTGGCCGTGATACTGAAGACGAGGAGGGGAAAGTTCATGACATCTGTGAGGTCGGTGACTAAGACCCATTGGTAGGGAAAGACCTGGGGGGTTTCAGCGGAGCTCTCAATTCAAAGATGAGGGGAGGCAGATGGTTCACAGCCATGACGGGTGGAGCAGCCAGAAACCCCGGAGCAGGCGCGGCTCGAGGAGCTGACCGCCAGCCCGGAGGAGGGAGGTCCGGCTCGGGCAACCTCGTGGGCAGAGTCCAGGAAACCGCCGCTAGTGGACATGCCGTGGACAGGCCTACCAGAAGGGCTCCAGCTGGGCCCCGTGCAGAGGCCCCCGTCTTCTCTGGAAGCTGCCCATGAAGCCGAACCAGGAGAGAACTGGGCTGGGGAGTTGGAAAGCCAGGTCCATCTCCTAGAAGACAACACTCCCACACGCAGAGATTTTGCCTCCAGAGTCCCTTGTCCTGCAGTGAAATGTTTGTACCCTTCTAGGCCACTGTAGGTCATCAGGGTGGTGGGGGTAAGGGGACAGGATGATGGAGATGCTGAGGAAGCACCCCCCTCCCAACCTCGTCCGCCGACCCTCCTCTGAGAAATGAAAAGATCACATTTTGGAAGCAGCCACAGACCCAGCTCAACCTCCCCTGGCTTGGGGCCCCGGGATGAGCTTTTATAAGTCAAGGCCAGTTCCTGCCTCCATTTCTTGTCCTCCAACCTCGGGGGATGAAGCTGACCCTGTAGGTATGTAGTCTCAGGTGTACCGCATGTGATGTCTCCAAGACCAAGGCCAAGACACAGGTGTTGTCAGACCCCAGGGCTGCGGGCTGGGAGGAAGCAAGAGCTGAAGGAGGCCCTCAGTGTTGGAACACAAAAGTCATATTCCTATCTGGTGTGTGTGTGTGTGGTGCGTGCTAAATTGCTTCAGTCATGCCCAACTCTTTTGCAGTCCCATGCACTGATAGCCCACCAGCTCCTTTATCCCAGGAACCGTCCAGGCGAGAATACTGAAGTGGGTCGCCATGCCCTCCTCTCTGGTACCCCAGCCCAACTGGATTCTCCAAAACTCATATTTCAGGAAGAAGTATTTGGGCTACTTCTGGGAAGGAAAGAGGTCAGCTGACACATGAGTGTAAGGCGATGTTACATTGGTGAGGTTTGTGTGCGGGAGAGCGCACAGGGAAGGGCGTGTTTCCCCCTCACCCTGCTCAGCGCCTGACTTCTGCAGTCACTTCAGGCTCCACCCGTGACCCAACACGCCATAACGTGGCTCTTTTAACTTGCTGATTTGTATGCTTATTTTACAAAATGTTTCCTGGGCAAATCTTAGCTGTACCACATATTTTTGAAATTTATTTTATTGAAGTATGGTTGATTCGCAGTATTGTGTCAATTTCTGCTGTAAAACAAAGTGACTCAGTTGTACACACACACACACATATTCTTTTTCACATTCTTTTCCATTATGGCTTATCACAGGATATCGAATGTAGTTTCCTGGACTCTGGAGTAGGACCTTGCTAATTATCCGTTTTGTGTGGGATGATCTTTCTTCCAGTGACTCCAGACTCTCAGTTCATCCCTCCCTCACCCGACCTCCCTGGGGCAACCATCAGTGTGTTCTGCGTCTCTGAGTCTGTTTCTGTTTCATCAATGTGTCATATTTTAGATTCCACTTACAAGTGATATCACGTGCATTTGTCTTTCTCTGTCTGACTTGCTTTACTTAGTGTGATAATCTCTAGGTCCAGCCACGCTGCTGCAAATGGCATCACTCCGATTTTTAATGGCTGAATAATAGCCTGTTATATATATGTATCACCTCTTCTTCATCCACTCACCTGCTGATGGACATTTAGGTTGCTTCCACCCCAAGAAGAGGTCCTTCCTCGTGGACTATTCTACCTGGGGAGTGCAGAGGACTTTGTTACATCTGCGCAGATGAAAGCATTCATCATCACCCAGTTCTGGTCTCATCTGCCAGATGTGCCTACCTGTCCCGCGTGCTGTGTGTCTCAGAATTGTGGCGAGCAGCTCTCGAGGCAGCAAACCACCAGCAGTGGGCGTGGAGCCAAGCCTCAGAGGCCCACAGCTCACCACTGCACTCCCAGTCCTGCGAAAATCTGTTTAAAACCTTTGAACAACAACAAAATGATGGCGAAATGATTGACAGAAAGCTGAGGTCTGGTCTGGACCCAGACAGCCAAGACTACAGGCCATTCTTTAGGGCCTGCAACAGAGACACCATGGTACAGAAGTCAATTCCCTGTACCTCCCGCTTTCCAGAAACAGATGTGAAAACACCCCTGTGAAACTCTCCTTTTGCTCATCCAGGTTTGAATATTCCTTAAGTCGCCTGGGCAGAAAAGTGATGGTATGTTCAACATGAGATTCCAGGACCTCATAGGGAGGGCATCAGAGATGCTGGGTGATTTTTCTTCTTGGAGTCAAATAACCCACTATGGGCAAGTCTGATCCCTGCTGTGGGAGGCGCCTATGTCCAGGACAGGGTTTACTCTCAAACTAGAATACCTACCCCAAGACCCCTCCTCTGGCCTCCTTTCCTTTACCAGATGCTTTGAACATGTAGAAAAATAAGACAGAGCTCTTGTTGTCCAAATGCAGCTGGTCCCAAACTTATGTGAATCCCCTGGGAATGTTGTTGAAATGCAGACTCTGAATCAGCAATTCTGGGTCTGGCCCATGATGGTGGATTTCTGGTCTGTGGACCAACTTTAGAAAGCAAGGGTTAGCACAGTGATTCTGAAAGGTGGTCCTCAACAATTAACTGTGTATTAGAAATGCATCCTCTCAGGCCCAACCCAGACTGCTGACTCAGAAGCTGTGGGGTGAGGCCCTGGTATCTGTTTTTCATCTGCCCTCCCACCCACGCCCTGGGATTCAGATGCAAGTCTGCCTGCTGAGGGCTGGGAACCACTGGGCTATGGTAGGTTAGAGTATAACCATCTGGCTGCAATAGGGTTTAACTCAGCCTGGTGGGGAGGAGAGGTGGCCCATTTACTGGATTAGCTGGCCCCAAGAAGGACACTTAGTGACTCCCAGACAGAGCTAAGGGCTGTGCAAAGGCCCCAAGAGGAAAGTGGAGGCTGGGGATGGGGCTGAGAAATAATCTAAGACATTGTTGCAGGCCAACCCAGTCATACGCAGAGTCTTCCTTGGCAACTGGCCTTTTGTGGTTAAGCATCACCACCCCGCCCTACTCGCAACTCTTCACTAACAGAAGGGTAAGAACAGAAGGGTCAGCCAGAGTCTCTCTTCCTGTCCCTAGCTATGTTTAAGTCCCTCTAACTTCTTCAAGAGAAAAGCTTCTGAATCAGAAAACGGTTCCCCTGTCTGATAAGTTCAAGACGGCACCAAGAACTGGAGTTTCCACTCTGGGACCTTTGGTGCTCAGTCACTAAGTGGGGTCCGCCCCTTTGCGACCCCAGGGACTGCAGCGCACCAGGCTTCCCTGTCCTTCACTATCTCCCACAGTTTGTTCAAACTCATGTCCATGGGGTTGATAATGCCCTCTAACCATCTCATCCTCTGTCGCCCGCTTCTCTTCCTGCCCAGCATCAGGGTCTTTTCCAGTGAGTCGGCTCTTCACATTCAGGTGACCAAGGACTGGAGCTTCAGCATCAGTCCTTCTAGTGAATGTCCAGGGCTGACTGCCTTTAGGATTGACTCTGGGACGGTGGGACTCAGCAGTCCCCCTCCCTTCAGTGCGTGGAGGCACGGGAGTGAGCCTGGAGGGAGAGAGCCTCAGCAGGTGTGGGTGAGTCTCGCCTGGTGATGTGTGTCACAGGGTGGACGCAGGATGGTTCCCGTCTGTGTCTGAGGTCCCCACAGGCTGCATCTTCCAGACACTTCCCCCAAGCATCCCACCTGCAGAGAATGTGTGCGTGTGATTCCAGGACCTGCGCAGGGGGAGCAGCCGGGGGGCAGCTGGGGGAGGCTGACACTGTCTTTCTGTTTCCTTTGAAATGTATGCATTCTTTCTCCTATTAAGTAATAAATGCATGTTTTCCTATAATAAATGGCCCAATGCTGAGGAAAATAAATAATCCTGCGATTCCACTGATGTACCCTAGAGAGTGTGCACTCCACCCTTTCACGGGAGCACGTCCAGGCAGAGAAAACATTGTTTTCTGAACAGGTGGTGTTTTCATGGAGGGGACGTTTTAGAGGCAGAATGAAATCCACCCTCTTTGCAGTGAACACACAGAGGCTAGGGTGAAGGCAGGGTGCTTGGGGGCATCCTGTGATGGGAGACTGGGCCACTTCTCTTCAGCCCAACAAGCCGGGGGTCCTGCCCACCCAGGGAAGTGGGCCCGGCAGCCTCAGGGAGGCCACCAGTGAGTCCTGGGCTCACACTCAATCCTGAGGGGCTGCCGTGTTGGAAAGGTGCTGTTTCTGGAGAACTGAGCCACAGGAGGAGCTCTGGCAATTGGTGGGGGGGGTGGTTCCTGTCCTCAGGACATGTCTCCTCTGCCTCATCTCAGAGCCGGAGTGGTGAGCCTGGGTCTCCTCAGCCGCAGAGGGTGCTGGGCTGCTGGAGGGGGCTGCGACCGGGTGGACTCGTTAGCCAAACACTCGCTAAAGGGTACACTTGCTCAGAAGCATCAGCGGGGACGAGGGTGAAAAGCTTTAATCTGTAAGAAAAAGACAATTTGTAGGGTGGTTTGAATTTGCAAAGCCACCCCAGGTATTCCGGTGTCAGGCTCTCGGTCTCCCAATCCCCCCGCAACCCCCCACCACACACATGTACAGCTTGACTGCCTGGCTAATGTCTGTGGCCAGACGCACCACACTTGTAAGCAGATAATCCATCTCCTAAACTCTTATTAATATCTAGAAGTTAAAATCTAAAAGCTGACTTTCAAAAAATCTGGCCAGCAGAACTGTGCCTAAAGCACTTACAAATGAATGAGCTAAGAGGACAGGGGGTGGGGGGTGCCCTGATGACATGGGGGTTTGCTGCTCTCCAGCTCACAGGGTCCCGGAGGCTGCAGTCGGCTGGCCTCCCGGGACCAGAGGGCACAGACAGGTGCCGGAGAAACCCTTCCCTCCAGCTGCGAGGCAGTGGAGGCCACAGGGGTGAGGCCAGGGCTGGGCACCCCGTGGGGACCTGGGCCCTCACCCGGAGGGGGCCGCAGCCTGAGTCGAGGGCATGGGAGCCCCACCAAGCTGGCTCAGGAAACCCCTGCTTCAGGCCGGCCTTGGTTTGGGTGGACCCATGGCCTTCGGGAGCCTTCCAAAATGCTGACAGCCGTGCTCTGGAAAAACAGAAATTCCAACCGCCACCCTTCCTCCCAATGACCCGCTCCCCCTCCTGGCTGCAGAAGAGGCTTTCTGTCGGGAGGAATGCATGCTCATTTATAACAGATGGATGTGTGGGTTTTCTGGAAATGGGTTTATGGATTTGGGCCCAGCCCCACCTCGCTGAATGCTGCACCCCTGGGGCTACTGACCTTCCTTCCAGGAAGGGCCTGTGTGTCACAACCTTGTATTTGGGACCAAGGCAGGATGGGCATCCACGCCTTACCCTCTGACCTTGTGACGTGCAGCAAGAGGAAGAGGTGGAAAAGTGTGATCAAAGCTCATCCTATTACTGGGTAGCCTCTGAAATGGATGGAACACAGATTCCAAATCATAAAAAACCAAAGAGCTTGAGCAATTGACCACAAGTCCTGTTTTCCCAGTTCTTGAGCACCCAAGAGGCGACTTTCTCCAGGCTCTCACTTTCAAGAATGTCAGCATCCCCTGCTGGGCTTATTAAAACAAGCTCCCACCCTCAGGAGTCTTGACTCAGGAAGTCTAGGGTGGGCCCTGTTGTTCAGTCACTCAGCTGTGACCCTTTGTGACCCCATGGACTGTAGCACTCCAGGCCTCCCTGTCCCTCACCATATTCTGGGGCTTGCTCAAACTCATATCCATGGAGTTGGTGATGCCATCCAGCCATCTCATCCTCTGTCATCTCCTTCTCCTCCTGCCTTCAGTCTTTCCCAGCATCAGGGTCTTTTCCAATCAGTCAGTTCTTCACATCAGGTGGCCAAAGTATTGGAACTTCAGCTTTAGCATCAGTCCTTCCAATGAATATTAAGGATTGATTTCCTTTAGGAATGACTGGTTTGATCTCCTTGCTGTCCAAGGGACTCTTGGGAATCTTCTCCAACACCACAGTTCAAAAGCATCAGTTCCTGGAGCACAGCCTTCTCTCTGGTCAGCTCTCACATCTGATAATCTGCCTCTGCAGCAAGTTTCCAGGTGTGACTGACGCCACTGCCCAGGACCTCAGTCGAGAACTGCCCTCTAAAGCCAGCATAGCTGCCCCCATACCTGCTGGGTCACCTCTTATTTCTGTCCCACAAAGTGACTCAGGCAGCCTGGAAATGGGGTCTGTTGCTACAGGGGCAAGTCCTGAAACCAGAATCAGGGTCACAGAGAGGCTCTGGAACCTGCTGAGGTCCCCAAGGAGGTCACCAAGAGCGTGACCCCTCCCTAGCCAACCAGATGATGTGAGTAGGAAATGCACAACGCCAGCAGCAGCTTGGGGACAGAGGTCCTCATCCAGCCACCAGGAGATTCTGAACTCAAGACCTCAATTCTTCCCCTGCAAGCGCAGGTTCCTACAGTAACACCACTCCTTTAGTGGTGGACAAATGGATAGGAAAGACACTTTAAGGAGAGGCGCAGACTGAGGGGGAATTTTATCTGAAAAAGAGAGGGTTTCCCCCCACCCCAGGAAAGATAAAAGCAATTTTTGAGCTTATTGGATGGAGTTAAGGTTTAAGTAGAATAAATATTTTCCCTGGTGAGTCAGTGGTAAAGAATCCACCTGCTAAAGCAGGAGATACAGGTTCAATCCCTGGGTCGGGAAGATCCCCTGGAGAGGGAAATGGCAGCCCACTCCAGTATTCCTGCCTGGAAAATCCTGTGGACAGAGGAGCCTGCTGTGCTGCAGTCCATGGTGTCCCAAAGAGTCAGACAGGAGACTTACAACTAAACAATGACAGAATAAACATTAGGCATTTTCTTCCCAAACCAGTGAATGGTGGCTTAAAGTGTCAACGAGTAATAAATGGAATAAAGGCAAGTTCTCCCTTCTACACACAAGTCTTGTACTGGGTTGGCTTTGTTTATGTCACTAGCCTTTGCTTTGGTACGTGGCCATTTGTCCAGAAGCCCGATCCACCACCAAGCAATGCTCCTGATATCGATGGCCAGTGTCCGTGGAAATTCAGAGCAGGGCTGCCTTGTTTTCAGCAGTTTGAGAGCATGTTTATCCCAGAAAATGGGGAGCAAGTGTCAAACGTGACCAGTCTTAACTCTAGAGAAACCCCATAGAGAAGACCCTCTGCTTCCCTGCTCCTGACCCCCAGCCTTTGGGGGTCTGCAAGGCTGCGTGAGTGATGGGGAGTTGCCTAGAAGCTGAGCACCTTGCTCTCTAAAGACTTCTTGAGAGGTGAGTACTTTATAGTTTGGAAGATGTCTTCCAAACACATCAAAATATGGAGACAGAAGAGATTGCTTCCTGAAGCCCCCCACCCCTGCAATCATAGAGGACAGCAAGGAGGGGGCGCATGTCTCCCTCATGCCTGGAATTTTCCTGAAAGCACCCTTGACTGGCCTTGTGTCAAGCTCAGGTCTTGAATTCTTTTCTATTATTCTGCCTTCTTCCAATATTGGTTGATACAATGTTTAGTGACCAAAAAAAAAAAGGGGGGGGGCAGTGAGCTAGAAAATTCTAGATTGTCCTATACTTCCAAATGTGAGACATATTCCTGAGATTTCACTGCCTTTGCATGTGATACTCTCTTGCTTTAAGTAATGAAGAGTTTTATGGATCATTTCTGAGCCTGTATTACAAGAATATAAAGCAAAATAGTTTATGTTGTTCTTTCTTAAGATTTTATTGAAGTACACTTGCTTTACAATGCTGTGTTAACACATGGTTTTTGTTTTTTATTTTTTTAATCAGTGGTACAGTGGCAGGCCATGAAATTAAAAGATGCTTACTCCTTGGAAGGAAAGTTATGACCAACCTAGATAGCATATTCAAAAGCAGAGACATTACTTTGCCAACAAAGATCTGTCTAGTCAAAGCTATGGTTTTCCCGTGGTCATGTATGGATATGACAGTTGGACTATAAAGAAAGCTGAGCACCAAAGAATTGATGCTTTTGAGCTGTGGTGTTGGAGAAGACTCTTGAGAGTCCCCTGGACTGCAAGGAGATCCAACTAGTCCATCCTAAAGGAGATCAGTCCTGGGTGTTCATTGGAAGGACTGGTGCTGAAGCTGAAACTCCAGTACTTTGGCCACCTCATGCAAAGAGCTGACTCACTGGGGAAAACTCTGATGCTGGGAGGATTGGGGACAGGAGGAGAAGGGGACGACAGAGAATGAGATGGCTGGATGGCATCACCAACTCCATGGATGTGAGTCTGAGTGAACTCTGGGAGTTGGTGATGGACAGGGAGGCTTGGCGTGCTGCGATTCATGGGGCCGCAAAGAGTCAGACACGAATGAGCGACTGAACTGAACTGAACTGAACTGAACTGAACTGAACTGAACTGAACAGTGGCAGATGGGCTTCCCTGGTGGCTCAGCCAGTAAAGAATCTGCCTGCAATGCAGCAGACCCAGGTTCGACCCTAGATCAGGAAGATTCCCTGGAGAAGGAGATGGCAACCCACTCCAAAACTCTTGCCTGGAAAATGCCCATGAGCAGAGAAGCCTCGCAGGCTATGGTCCATAGCTGCAAAGAGCTGGCCATGACTGACCAGCTAACACCTTCACTTTCACTTTGCAGTGGCAGCAAGCCAAGTGTTAACTGCTGGCGCCATATTTGAGAGACTGGGGTTGCCCAGGAAAAAGACGAGTAACACTGGACTGAGCTATCTGCTCAGTTTGACTCCTGGAGAATTTTCTCCAGCCTTGCTGGGACTGTGCCAACAACTGACAAGGCTGACATATACTTTATACCATGGGCAGGGTCTCCAGAGGCCTAGATACCTTGTCCTTGACCATGATGCTAACAGGCAGCTGAAGAGTGCTCTTTCCCCCTTTGTTTGAAATTGCTTCCCTGGTGGCAAATGTTGTGTCTCATCTATGGACCTCTTGGCAGAATAAAACCAGTCTGTCTTCTGAGCAAGGCAGCCACCCCTAGTTTTGTTCAGTCACTAAGTCATGTCTGACCCATGGACCCTGTCCTTCACTATATCCCAGAGTTTGCTCAAACTTATGTCCATGGAGTTGATGATGCTACCCAACCATCTCATCCTCTGTCACCCCCTTCTCCTTTTGCCCTCCATCTTTCCTAGCATCAGCGTCTTTTCCTCTTTTCCAGTGAGTCGGCTCTTTGGATCAGGTGGCCAAAGCATTGGAGCTTCCACTTCAGCATCAGTCTTTCCAATGAATATTCAAGACTGATTTCCCTCACGACTGATTTGTTTGATTTGCTTGCGGTCCAAGGGACTCTCAAGAATCTTCTCCACCACCACAGTTTAAAAGCATCGATTCTTCAGCACTTAGCCTTCTTTATGGTCCAACTCTCACATCTGTACATGACTACTGGAAAAACCATAGCTTTGACTATATGGACATTTGTTGGCAAAGTGATGTCTCTGCTTTTTAATATGCCGTCTAGGTTTGTCATAGCTTTCCTTCCAAGGAGCAAGTGTCTTCTAATTTCACAGTTGCAGTCACCACCTGCAGTGATTTTGGAGTCCAGGAAAATAAAATTCCAACAATGGTCTGGTTAGTCAAAGCCATGATTTTTCCAGTAGTCATGTATGGATGTAAGAGTTGGACTGTAAAGAAAGTTGAGTGCAGAATAATTGATGCTTTTGAACTGTGGTGTTGGAGAAGACTCTTGAGAGTCCTTTGGACTGCAAGGAGATCAAACCAGTCAGTCCTAAAGAAATCAACTCTGAATATTCATTGAAAAGAAAGATACTGAAGCTGAATGATATGATACTGAATGATACTGAACCTGAAGCTCCAATACTTTGGCCACCTGATGCATTAGAAAAGACCCTGATGCTGGAAAAGATTAGGGGCAGGAGGAGAAGGGGATGACAGAGGATGAGATGGTTGGATGGTATCACTGACTTGATGGGCATGAGTTTGAGCAAGCTCTGGGAGTTGGTGATGGACAGGGAGGCCTGGGGTGCTGCAGTCCATGGGGTTGCAGAGAGTCAGAAGCAACTGAGCTACTGAACTGAACTGAAAATAAATCTGTCACAGTTTCCAGTTTTTCCCCATCTATTAGCCATGAAGTGATGGAACCAGAAGCCCTGATCTCAGGTGTCTAAATGTTTAGTTTCAAGCTAGCTGTTTCATTCTCTTCTCTCACCCTCACCAAGAGGCTCTTTAGTTCCTATTCAGGTACTTCTGGTGGATTCCTGCTAAAGCTAGGCCTCTACCCTCTGGGGCCATGTTGAGCCCGATAGTGCAGACACACCGGTCTGCTTGAATGAGTGTGGGCCTGCCTCAGGCTCCAACAGGGATGAGAGGAGCTAGGTGTCAAAACGACATGCAGCTGGCCTATCAGAACACATGCTTCCCTCTGTGTGTTCCAGAGAGAGCCAGACGGTTTCTCCCACCATATCCCGATTTCATACCCAACCCTTGGGTTGGCTAAAAGATAAAGCACATTGGATTCCTGCTAAAGCTAGGCCTCTACCCTCTGGGGCCATGTTGAGCCCGATAGTGCAGACACACCGGTCTGCTTGAATGAGTGTGGGCCTGCCTCAGGCTCCAACAGGGATGAGAGGAGCTAGGTGTCAAAACGACATGCAGCTGGCCTATCAGAACACATGCTTCCGTCTGTGTGTTCCAGAGAGAGCCAGACGGTTTCTCCCACCATATCCCGATTTCATACCCAACCCTTGGGTTGGCTAAAAGATAAAGCACATGAATCTGGACCCCTTGTCTGCTGTAACAAATGGTCTAAGGGTGAAAAAGGGACTCTTGAAGGTGGGAGTTCATAAAGGTGCATGAAACCCGTGCATAATCTCAGTCCATCCCATAAATCCTGAAGGCAGGGAGGCCACAGTCTGAGCAGGCGGCCAATCAGAGTGAGGCTGTGTGCGTGGGAGGCTGGGTCTAGCTGGCAATAGTGATGGGAATGAAGATGGATGGTGGAACTTTAGGAAAATGGGAACAAGGCCCCTGACCCTAGCCACAGGGCTGGACTTGAAGGACAGGATACGGAGGAGGGGCCAGAACCCAGGGGGCCCAGGCAAGGAGACCTCACCCAGACCTGGGGGGACCCAAGGACCCCAGATGGAGACTTGCTTCATAGTGGTACCAGCTGGGGTCTGGCATACGGGCCTGTGTGTGCGAGGCTTCCGTCCTCAGAGAGAACTGCAGGTTGGAGACAGATCCCTCAGGAATGTGCTGATACCACTGTTTACCCCGGGGCAGGTCAGCCAGGCTCCTCTGGCACATTCCTCTGGGCCTTCAGCTCAGGATTGATGACTCGCTGGCATACGGAGCATGTTGGGATTATATGAGAAAACACTTGGAATTCTTGTGCAGTGCTGGGGCCAAGCACAGAAAAGGTCCCTTCTGACCTTCTGGGTTGTTTTGAGCTGAGCTGTGGCTTCCCACATTCACGGTCGACCTCCTCACCCCAGTATCTCAGAACCAGACAGCACCGAGGGATAGGTAATTAAGCTAAAATGAGGCCATTAGGGTGGGCCCCTATCTGAGATGTCTGGGGTCCTTATAGAGCAGGAAATTGCATGCAGACCAACACAGGTGACCACAAGAAGACACTCAGAGGATGCACCATCTGCCGGCCCAGGAGAGGAGCTCAGGAGGAACCCACCGTGATGCCCTGGGCCCTCAATTCTCCAGAGTGGTCAGGAAATACACGTCTCCTTTTTGAGTCCCCCCACCCCACCTCCCCTAGCCTGGGGAACTTGTTAGGGCAGCTAACACATAGTAGTACTGTTAACACAGTAACACAGGAGCCATCTCTTATTCCTTAATCTGCATTGAGAAAAGATCTGGGATGCTCAGGAGAGCCCAACACTTTTTGATTTTAACTTGAAATCTGGCATGCACTCAGTCGCGCCTGATGAAGACTCCTCCTCCCACTCACTCCACTGACCAGCATCATCTCTTCCAGAAGCAGAACATGGACACTTCTGGGATGACCCAGAGGACCACTGCCCCCTCCTCTAGCTGCTGGAAAATGATGTATCGACAACAAAAAATGATTACTCCAGACCAGGCAAAGACTATCAACACAGTAACTTATTTAGAGCTTGGCTTTGGCTTGAGAGAAGATAGTGTGAAGATTGAATGAAAGGCACTAATACTCCAGTTTAAAAACACATGGCGTAAAAATGGCGATCTTAGAAATGCATGGCATAAAAATGAGATCTTTCTTTAAGAATAGCCGACAGTATATTGAACCTGCGGCCAGAAAAGAATCTTTTAGAGCTTTTGAGTAGCTGTTTGAAAGGCCTGGATAGCCAAAATTAGATCTGCCAATTCGGACAACGGGGAGAAATGAAGTGTGGCTGGAACTGTGCCGGAGCCAGGTCCAGGGACCCCAAGGGCTAACACCCCCAACTCCGCACGTCAGGAGTCAGGGGGGATTCCTACAGGGCATATCTTCATCAACAACCTTGTGGGTAAAAATGGAACCACTTCTGACTTTAAAATGTGTTCGTATAAAGGAAGAATATACTAAAGAGCCAAGAGAGAACTTTAAAGAGAAAAATATACTCACATCAAAGGCTTTTATTTTTCCATGTTCCCTTGCAGTCATCGTTCAAGTATATTTTTAATTTTATAGTTATGATAATGGAATAAGGCACCACTTTCTATCATTTTTTCCCCCTTCATTTTAAATGATCACCCTTAGGATAAAATCAGGAATGATTTTATTGGGCCAACAGGTATGAATATACTGCTAAATTGTTTCTATTGCCAGAAAAGGGCCTTATCAGCTGAACCGCATTTTCACTCTTGCTAAGTGTTTTAGCTTTTATTTTTAAAAAATGTTCTTTTAAAAAAGGTGAAGGTTGATCTTTAATTTTTAAGAAATTGCATTTAAAAATTATTAAAAGACAGCATGCTTTTCTAGATTTGCTAGAAAATTGTAGATTCTTTTGTACTAATTGTTCAATCACAAGCTTAGTACCTATTTGCCTAAAGAGAGTTTGATAATTTTCTCCCAAACTGAAATGTGTGTTTTGGATTCATACTGGCTTCATCATACTGTTGGAGCGATTCTCCTAGTCTATTACTTTTCCTTATTCCTTTCATTTTAGTTATAGAATGTTGATGTGGTTAAATCCGTTCAACCTTTCTTTGCAATTCCGGCTTTGCTTGCGTCCTAGACAGTCCCTTCCCTGACTGGCTGGCCTCCTGAGCTCTCCTTCCTCCCCTATTTCCTCTGTCCTCCTTGCTGGACCTGCTGGCTCTTTGGTTGTTCATGCCTGACTCTTTGCCACCCCATGGACTGTAGCCCACCAAGCTCCTCTGTCCACGGGACGCTCCAGGCAAGAATACTGGAGTGGGTAGCCATTTCCTCCTCCAGGGGATCTTCCCGACCCAGGGGTGGAGCCTGGGTCTCCTGCATTTCGGGCAGATTCTTCACTGTCTGAGCCACCAGGGAGGCCTTTGTTTCAACAGGGTTGTCTAGAGGATAAAAATACAAGATGGCCAGGTGAATTTGGATTGCAGATAAACAGCAAATAATGTTTAAAAAATAAGCAACTCCAGGCAATATTTGGACGGCATTGAAACTAAAATAAAAAATACCTTGCTTATTCTAAATCCCAGTTTTACAGAATGTCCTGTTTTATCTGGCAGGCCTAGCTTTTGGTCCCCACGTGTGCCCTGTGTCAAGTCTCCCCAAGTAGGTTAGTATTTACCCTCAGGCCTCAGGATGCCCTGCTTGCCCCAGAAACAGAGGCCAGGTTCCTGTGTGGACTCCCTGGCGCTCCTCCACCACTTGGCGGGCCGGGGTCTGCCATGGCGGCCTGGGGGAGGGGCTCTCCCCGGTGCAGCCTCCTGTCTCTGTATCTTTGTGGGTTTGCTCCAGCCGCCAAAACAGAGAACACAGACTGGGGGGCTTAAACAACAGGAACTTATTTTGTCACTCTTCTGGAGGCTGGCAGTCCAAGAGCACGCTGCTTCCAGGGTCAGTTTCTTTGGGATCCCCCTCTTTGGCTTGTACATGGTTGTCCTCTCCCTGAGTCCTCATGTGGTGTCCCTCTGGGCTTGTCTGTGACCTAATCTCCTCTTTTTCTTAGGACACCAGTCTTGCTGGACCACGGCCCTCCCTAATAACCTTGTTTTAACTTTTTGTCTCTTTAAAGACCCTGTCTCCACACACAGTCACATTCTAAGGTGCTAGGAGTTAAGATTTCAGCACGTGAACTTGAAGATCACAGTCCAGCCCCAAACCACATCCTCATCCCGTCTGTCTGAGGCACTCATCCTGCACCCTGTTCTCTCACCAGACACCTGCTGTCTGGAGGGGTCCCACCTTCCCCTAGGATTGGAGCCGTAGGAACCCCCGATGGCTCTCAAGCACCCTGACTTCCTTAAGACCTTCTCAGTACAAGACTCCAGCCTCCCTGTGGGGCAGCCAAGGGTGGAGCCCTGTCCACTGTAGACAGATTACCCAACTCTGGCCAACACCCTCTTGGACTTCAAATTGGACCCACGCCTGGAAACTTCTGCTACTCAGCCTCATCCCACGAGGATTTCCCGATCCAGCAGACTTTCTAAATCACCCTGGAAGTTCTCTCTCTGAGTTTTGGTGGTTGAGTCTCAGGCCCTTGGCCGCCTCCTCCAGGACCTGCCCTAGTAGACAGGGCCTCCGTCTCCATCACCTCCACCACCTCCTGCCTTCTTGCCTCCCTCCTCAGGTCATTTGGTCACGGAACTGACAGCTCTCCCACCAGGTGCAGCCAAGACGTGAAGCTGTTCGACTTGCTGCTGGCTGATCTATGGTTTTGCTCTCAAAACAGTTTGCAATCTACTGCACAGAGAATTTTTTGCCAGATGGCCTGTGGTGTGGTTTCACTGGGATACATTTCTGGATTTCACAAATCACTATCAGGATATTATTATTATTGCTGTTGTTCAGTGGCTAAGTCGTGTCCGACTCTGCGCAACCGCATGAACTGCAGCCCCCCAGGCTCCTCTGTCCTTCACTGTCTCCCAGAGCTGGCTCAAACTCACGTCCATTGAGTCAGTGATGCCATCCAACCATCTCATCCTCTGCTGCCCTCTTCTCCTTTTGCCTTTAGTCTTTCCCAGCATCAGGGTCTTCTTCGGCAGTATCAAAGAGCAGGATATTACACCATTGATTAAGTATTTTCCTTCTGCACCGTTTTCCTGATCCTTGCTCAGTGATGTAGAAAACCTTCTCCCCCACAGTCTATGCTGTAACGACATGGAAGCCTCTGGCCTCATGTAGCTTCTGAACACTTGAAACATAGCTAGCCCAAATTTCAAAGGCAGTACCAGAAAAACGCTCTGTAAATATCTCGATATTTTTAGATCGGTTGAAATGATAATATTTTTGATATAGTGAGCTAAGTAAAGCATTATTAAAATTAGCTTTACCTATTTCCTTTCACCTTTTAAAAATGCAGCAACTAGAAAATGTAAAACTCTACCTGTGAGTGCCTTTAACCCAAGACCTACCTATTTCCTTTCTTTTATCTCTCTCTTGGTTTTCAGCCAATGTTTTCATGTTCTAATTAATGTCCCTCTTAAAACACATTTTAAGATCTGCTAGACGTACAACCATTTCTCTTATTACTCCTGTTTTGTTCAGACTGTCTTTTGGAAATCTAAGCCAATTGTTCTTTCAGATGGATTTCAACATTGTTTTTGCCAGACTCATAAAGAATCCTGATTGAATTACTCGTCTTTACAACCAGAAATATTTTTTTTTCCCTAAAATTGACTTCCAATAGAACTTTGAGGTTTTTATTTATATGTTGCATATTTTTTTCAAAGTCATTTCTGTGTATATAATATTTCTGATACCACTGTGGATGGAGGTCTATACTGAGAGACTTGATCTTTACATATTTGTCTTTTCAAGTCACTGAATGAACCTGTGCTTAGACAGTATAGTCTTAACTGATATTATCTGTGATAAGCACTTTTCTCCTTTTGCCATATTAATTCATTTTACTATATGCCCTATGTTATTATAATGTTACAATAACCAAGACTTCCAAGGCCTAATAAATAATTATGGTGGTATTGGGCATTGTTCCTGAAGATAATTTGCTAAATACTACTTTTTAGAATATTTGCTCTTTTAAACTTGGCAGTGTTTTTCCTTGGCTTTGATTGCCTTCAAGGACACCCATTAGAGAGGCATTTTCCTTGTCCAAGTAAAATAAGCAGTCTAAAAAACAGAATTTCCTTCTGGCTTTCTGCAATCCACCCCCTATAAAAATAACACAAACTCATTATTTTTTTGGTTTTGAGACATATTTTCATAGGGTAAATTGCCAGACTATAGACAGCCCCTGATGCCTTGCAAAAATGTCAAAGGCTGAAGAGCAGTTATGTTTAAGATACATGAGTCAGGGTTAGGTTGGTATTAGGGTTAGACTTTAGAGTTAGGGTTAAAGTTAGACAAGCCTGGTTTGAATGCACTATGGATTGAATTTCAATTTAAAAACTCTAAAGCGTCACATAACATTTAAAAAATGACTACTTTCTCCAAAAGTCATTTAGAGGTATCTTATGCTTTATACGGGCTTCCCTGGTGGCCCTGTGTAAAGAATCTACCTTCAGTGCAGGAGATGTGGATTGGATCTCTGAGTCAGGAAGATCTCCTGGAGAAGGAAATGGCAACCCACTCCAATATTCTTGCCAGGGGAAATCCCATGGACAGAGGAGCCTGACGGGCTCCATGGGGTTGCAAAGGAGTCGAACATGCCTGAGGACTAAATAAGAGCAACGAATGCTTTATATCAGCAGGTCAGCAAAGAAGCCACTAGGGTTATTCCTGGAGAAAAGGGCAGGCTTCCAACTTTTATCAGATGAGCCACAGGAGCAAGCTGTTATACAAGGATGAAGGTGGATGCTGGGGACCGTGCCATCAGCCAGGGCTGCCACGGCTGGTGGTTTACCAGACAGACATGCCAACTGTGTGGGCAGGGGGGTGCCTGGGTGTTTTCAGAATCTGGATCTCAGCCTATTATGTTTGGAGCTGAATCAGACAAAACTGGGTAATGAGGAACATCTTCTTTATCTTTCAAAGCTTTGATGAGGACCGAGTCTACAGTCTTTGGTTCAATCTGGGATTGAGTCATTTCAATATGAGAATTCTGGATACGTCTCCACCCCAGTAACTGTGCTCAGAATGGCTTGCCGCTTACACTGAATGCTGCTCTGGGTCTCACAGTATCTTCAGATGCTCTTTCCCTTAAGGGGACGGTGTTCTGGTCAACAAAGCAGTGTCCTTCCACCCGCTTGGCTAGTGATCTCTGGGAATTAACATAGTGGAAGGGAATCTGGGTAGGGCAAGATTCCAAGAAGACTCTTTTCCCAACTCTCCGAACTATTCTTGATAGTCTTTATTTAGCCCCTGGGGCTCCATCTCTCTGTGGATCTCCTTCCTCAAGTAGCAGCTCCTGCAGGGAAGGGGTCACAGGACAGCCCCTCGTGGGCAGATGGATAGATGCAGGAGAGCTTTCCAGTGATGGGGGTTTGTGGCATGCAGTGTGCCAGACGGACTCTCTGGGAAGTAAATGCTGAGACTGAGGTAGGAGAGCAACGGTTTATTTGGGATCTCAATGAAGAAATGTCACCAGCTATATCAGTAAACAAAGGATGTTGCAACCATCAAGCCATCACATTACAGCTGGCCAGTGGTGAGCCCCGAGGAAAGTCAGGATGAGAAACAACAGGATTCTGGACCAGATGGCTGAGTTGCATATAAAAATGAATGATTTCAGTGAACCAAGGCTCTTGCATCTTCCCATACCTAGAAAAGTGCTAAATTCCTTAACATGAGATGACTGGCTCTCCTTCATTAACGGAAATCTTTTGATGTTCTGACTATTTAGTCTTTGTTGCAAAAATGTCTGTATGTCCTGGCTCCTGTCTTACCTCTTTGTAACAGTCTCTTAGAGTTTACAGCAGTGTCTTAAGCTATCAGGGCTTCCCAGGGGGTGCTAGTGGTAAAGAAACAGGTCGCCAAGGTAGGTGACATAAAGAGATGTGGGTTCCATCAACTCATCCTGGGCTTGAAAGTGAAAGGCACTCAGTCATGTCTGACTCTTTGCGACCCCATGGACTGTACAGCCCACGGAACTCTTCAGGCCAGAATACTGGGGTGGGTAGCTGTTCCCTCTGCAGGGGATCTTCCCCGCCCAAGGATTGAACCCAAGTCTCCCACACTGCAGGCGGATTCTTTACCAGCTGAGCTACCAGGGAAGCCTATCCTGGGCTTAAGTCTTCAATTTCATCCACCAAATGAAACATAATTTGGAACTTTTAGGTTGTGCATTGTTATTTTTTTCAACTGACTTTGAAAGGAAAGGGAAGAAGTAGAATGGGGTGGAGGAACCATTGGGCTGTGATGCAGACCTGATGTCTTCCTTGCCTGCCCCACAGTGGGCTCTGGGGCAAAGCTTCCCCATTAGAGGAGTCTTGCGTCTGGTGGAAATGGCTGGCACTTTGCACCTCAGCCTTGCTTATTCTGTCTGGGGCCACCCCAAGATCAGCAAGGTCTTGGTCCCAAAGTTGAGGGTGACCTGTAAGTTGTCTCCTCCTGTCACCATACTCCCCTCAGCCTAGAGAGGAATCTCAGCTCCCCCAAGGCATGAGGACTGTTGATAACCCTCTCGTCAGATACACAGAGTGTCTGGTCTTCTGTAACCTTCAAGCTGAGCTAATCCTCAGCTCTAGCAAGAAGATACCGTCCTCCCAGCGCACTATCAACTCTGGGAGCCAGCTCCCTTGGGAAACAGGAGCCTGCAACCCTTTGGCACCCCACTTCTGGAGGCCATGCTGGCCAAGACCCCTCCTTCTGACCTTCCTGGGACCTCCAGCTGTGTGGGGCTGTGATCATGGCAAGAGCGGTTCCCTGGAAGTCTGGGTTTCCTCAGACTTAACCAGGGAGTTAAGATTTAATCATCAGAAGAGTAAAGGTCCATCCACGTCTCCAGGTGGGAGAGAGTGATAATGTGCTATCTCCTTTGCTGAGCCCTTTGTAAACACTTGCGTCATTCAGCTGATATGAGAGGAGATAAGAGGGGGATCCAGGGTCCCCTTTGAAAGCAGTCCTGAATGCAAACAAGGATTCTTGGATGGGCCATCCTGCTCTGGTTTGTATTAGCTCTGCAATCCCAGGCTCACAGAAAGCACCTCTCCAAGGGGCTTCTTTACCACATGAAAGGAGAGCCTTGGCCCTGAAGGGTCTTGAGCTTTTCTTGGAGCTTTTTCCCAGACCTTGGAAAAGGCCGGTGCTTTTAAAAGCAGAGGTCACTGAGTGGGAGGACCATTGGAGGCGGGCTGCAGAGAATGGTCCTTCCAAACCAAACTGTTTCCTTCCTTTCCCAGTCTGCGATGGCTAACATCTGTCTTTCACGGATGGGAGGAAGGGAAAGCAGGGTGAAGGTCCTGAAAGGGGCTACAGCCGCCCGGTCCCTGCATCCTCCAGGGCCTGGGGAGTCAGTCAGTTCAGAGCCTGCGGGCAGGATCCAGCGAAGAAGCCGAGTAACCCCTCCCCTCTGCAGCCCACCCTGCCCCTTTGGCCTCGACGGTTTTCTCATGTGACCAGGAGGCTGAGGCTGGGGCTGGACCCAGGAGGGGAGGCGCCCCCTGAGAGCCTCAAGGTCAAGGAGTCTCTCACATTTCTCTTCCAGCACCTCATTCAGGGCTTGGCACCAAGTAGGTAGGTGTCCAGCGTGTTTTTCTTTCGAGGAGTCTTTGGAGAAGAAAAAGATCCTATTGTGGTCTTTCTCTTCATCTTTTTAAAGTGATGAATTCCAAACGTGTCATGTGAAAAGTCCAATGTCAGACAGCCACTTTCCCCTTGTACAGGTAGGGATGCAGGGGTCCCTCCCCACCATCTGTCAGCTTGGCAGCTTAGTGCGCCGGCCTGGCTCTCATACTCACAGAAAACTAATCAATCTAACCACACTAGGACCACAGCCTTGTCTAACTCAATGAAACCAAGCCATGCCTGCGGGGCAACCCAAGATGGGTGGGTCATGGTGGAGAGGGCTGGCAGAACGTGGTCCACTGGAGAAGGGAATGGCAAGCCACTTCAGTATTCTTGCCTTGAGAACCCTATGAACAGTATAAAAAGGCAAAATGATAGGATACTGAAAGAGGAACTCCCTAGGTCAGTAGGTGCCCAATATGCTACTGGAGATCAGTGGAGAAATAACTCCAGAAAGAATGAAGGGATGGAGCCAAAGCAAAACACTACCCAGCTGTGGCTGTGACTGGTGATAGAAGCAAGATCCGATGCTGTAAAGAGCAATATTGCATAGGAACCTGGAATGTCAGGTCCATGAATCAAGGCAAATTGGAAGTGGTCAAACAAGAGATGGCAAGGGTGAACGTCAGCATTCTAGGAATCAGCAAACTAAAATGGACTGGAATGGGTGAATTTAACTCAGATGACCATTATATCTACTACTGCAGGCAGGAATCCCTCAGAAGAAATGGAGTAGCCATCATGGTCAACAAAAGAGTCCAAAATGCAGTACTTGGATGCAATCTCAAAAACGACAGAATGATCTCTGTTGTTTCCAAGGCAAACCATTCAGTATCAGAGTTATCCAAGTCTATGGCCCAACCAGTAATGCTGAAGAAGCTGAAGTTGAACGGTTTTATGAAGACCTACAAGACCTTCTAGAACTAATACCCAAAAAAGATGTCCTTTTCATTATAGGGAACTGGAATGCTAAAGTAGAAAGTCAAGAAACACCTGGAGTAACAGGCAAATTTGGCCTTGGAATG
>SJYC01142380.1:0-10849 GCA_006408675.1 Madoqua kirkii
TCCTACAATTATTTTAAAAATTACTTTCTTAACTTTTTACCTTGTCCCTGTCAAATTTGCTATATAAAGAAACTTGAACAAAAATAGACACATCTAGGACAGGGCAAAAGAGAGAATAAAACCTAGATGTGCTGACTTTATGCTTAACATTCCTAAATCTTTTTATATTGTTCATATTATATATATATATATATATTCTTTATATTGTTCCCCTTCCATCCTTATCTAATATGCCATTATTCACCCACTTAAAAAATTAAAATGATATAATCTCTCACTCTCTCTGACTCATTTCTCCTAGATGTCTTTTACCCAAAACTGTCCTGGTCTAGTGATTTTTACAAACCCAACCCTGTCTGCTTCCTGTGTTAAATCTTGATACTGCCTGTGGTTCCTCTACTCTGTATTCCTATTAAAATGTTGGTGGCTTCCTGGTCTATTCTGTGTAATTTGCTTTATATTTTAGATTATATTCACTGAAACAAATCAGTTGAAGTATCTGTGTGCTTCTCAAAGGAGGGACAAACCTTTATTCTTCTTTAGAGCCTCAATAGATGGCACAATGCTGATCACGTAATATATCCTCAAAAATTTTATTTGAATACATAGGTGAGTGAAAGAGTATACTTCTTCTTCTTCTTTTTTTTTTCAGTTAGAATTCCTACACATAGTTATTAAATTCCCAGAGTAGATGGATACTCCTCAATCAGGAATACTCCCTAAGGGAGGATAACATTGACTACTCTGGCATTCAACCAAAGTGATGATTATAAGTAATGAACAGGAAGACTGTCCATTATTAATAGGACATTAAAGTATCATTTCTTAACATTTATTATGTGCTAATCACTTTATATATGTTACCTTATTCATTCCTCCCCACAACACTTTAAGGTGATATTTCTGTTCATGTTTCTATAGATGAGAAAACTGAGTCAGTAATGTCAATAAATTGCCCAAAGTCACACTACTTCACATATCTCTGAAAAGAAAGTTAGTTTATAGGAACTAAATTATATTCTGTCCCTGGTTTCTTCCTTAGTTATAGTGGGCACCATGCACTGATGGATTGACCACATGGTTGCCCGAAAGCTATAGCAGCAAAAAACTTAGACAACTCCACAGTATCTCTGATTGACATTACTCAGGCCAAGTGAGGTGCAGTTATTAAGACCATGCGGCTTATGCCCCTTGGAGGCCAGGGGCATGCAGTTCTTGGTCACAGATGCACCCTGAAAGGGAGATTTTGTTCTGCTTCTCACTTTATCCCCAGGGTTGAAGGCTCTAGCACTGGCTAAAGTTTAGACTGAAGAATAACATGCGTATAATTTACTGGCTTTCACTACAATTCGATTACACCCAAAAATTAGAAGGTCATCAGGGGAAAACAGGAAAATAAATTTATCTGTGAGGGAATTGTGACTAAAGTAATTTTTCCTGGTACATTGATGAATGTTGTATAGTAGGTTAAAAAAAATGACAGATAGAATTTTTTTTATATACTTAATTTATTGACATAAGTGCCCTCCAGCCTCCAAAGCACCTTCATCTGACAGAAATTAAACAAAATTTCAAAGAAAAGGGCAACACAAGACAGGAGCTATTTTCAGTGCTGAAATAGAACAGGAACTACAATAAACAGAAAAATCCTTCCGACAAAGCATACAATAAATAAAACATCAAAAGCACAAACAGAAGAACTCAATTAAAGTAGAAAAGTTTTCAGGCTTCCCCTGAAGGACATAAATATTATTATTTATTATTTATATAGTGCTCTAGGTGCACATGGCTTTATATACCAGGTTGAATCTCATACAAACAACAAAAAACAGTGTCCTGTAGGGCTTCTGATTTAGGGAAACATTGAGAACAGGAGTATTGTATGGACTATTTTATATGAAGAAAAGCAATATATTGAAAACAGTTCAGTAAGTCACTTTTTAGATGAGAAGACACTTTAATCAGTTTTCCAATAAAGAGAAGTTCAAGGTCAGATCTGATTTGGATCTTTGCATTAGTTCAACAACTAAAAACAAGGTGAATACAAAATGAAAGAGTAAGAGTGATAAAATATTAGTAACTAGAACTTCCCAGTGGTAGTTCCTGACTCCTCATCTTCCTAATTTTCAGCATTAGTTCCCCAGTAAATCAGTCCTGAAATGTTCTTCTAGTCATGGCTGTAGGCTCAATACAGAGCCTCTCCAACAAGTCTTTAAGCACCTAATCCACTGTTTCCCTTTGGGTTTAAGATACCTTGAGTGGTTTCTGCTTCTAGTATGGAACAAAGACATATATATCTTAAAACATGTCTTGAGAATAATATGGTTATGCTCTACTGTTCTTTTGTGCTGAAAGTATTATTTTTAAAATGTCAACATTTGAAATATAATACAATGTATTTGAACCCAGGTTTAAGATACTTTTTTTCTCTCATAAGAATATATACCAAAAAATAAAGGTGAAAAAAGATTTTCCCCTTAAAGGAAGAGATGAACAGGAGGCAAAGAGGCAAATGCCAATGGTTGGTAGTCTCTTTTGGGTTAAAAAAAATCTGTTTGAATAATTTAAAAATCTCTAATTGAATACTTTAAAAAATCATGAGAAGAATAGTAAAATGTCTCCTAACTAGACCATTAGCAATTATTAGAAAAAAGAATTTTGGCTTCAGAGGCAGTGTTGGAATTGTTTTTGACATTATGTTCCACAACATATCATATTCATCCATTATAATGTCAGTAAGAATTCTTTTCTGAAACCAGCTTGAACATCTGGAAGTTCATGGTTTAAGTATTGTTGAAGCCTGGATTGGAGAACTTTGAGCATTACATTGCTAGTGTGTGAGATGAGGGCAATTGTGCAGTAGTTTCAACATTCTTTGGCGTTGCCTTTCTTTGGTATGAGATTGGGATAGATGACAGATCATGGCATCCAGTCCCATCACTAAATGGCAAATAGATGGGGAAACAGTGGAAACAAGGGCTGACTTTATTTTTCCGGGCTGCAAAATCACTGCAGATGGTGATTGCAGCAATGAAATTAAAAGGCGCTTGTTCCTTGGAAGAAAAGTTATGACCAACCTAGATAGCATATTAAAAAGCAGAGACATTACTTTGCCAACAAAGGTCCATCTAGTCAAGGCTATGGTTTTTCCAGTGGTCATGTATAGATGTGAGTTGAACTATAAAGAAAGCTGAGCACCGAAGAATTGATGCTTTTGAACTGTGGTGTTGGAGAAGAATTTTGGACTGCAAGGAGATCCAACTAGTCCATCCTAAAGGAAATCAGTCCTAGGTGTTCACTGGAGGGACCGATGTTAAAGCTAAAACCCCAGTACTTTGGCCACCTGATGCAGAGAGCTGACTCATTTGAAAAGACCCTGATGCTGGGAAAGATTGAGGGTAGGAGGAGAAGGGGATGACAGAGGATGAGATAGTTGGATGGCATCATCGAAACAGTGGACATGGGTTTATGTGAACTCTGGGATTTGGTGATGGACAAGGAGGCCTGGGGTACTGCAGTTCATGGGCTCGCAAAGAATCAGACATGACTGAGCGACTGAACTAAATGTAACTGAGTCTCCAGCCATACTACAGGACTCCATACCTAATCTCAAAGAAGACTTTTTGTAACTCTGTGCCTTGGCATGCTGCCTTTGCTATACATATTTAATTATTCAGTTTAGTTCAGTAGCTTAGTCATGTCTGACTCTTTGCAACACCCACCCCCTGCCCCCCTCCGCCATGGACTGTAGCATGCCAGGCTTCCCTGTCCATGACCAAGTCCCAGAGCTTGCTCAAACTTACGTCCATTGAGTCAGTGATGCCATCCAACCATCTCATCCTTGGTGGTCCCCATCTCCTCCCTTTACTTCTTAATTTCCACCTTTATAATTCCCTCTAGAAAACAGTAAGGATAGGGTAGAAAAAGATGGATATTTACAAAGTGTCTATATAGAAAGTGGACTGCAGCCTGCCAGGCTCCTCTATCCATGAAATTCTCCAAGCAAGAATACTGGGGATCTTCCCGACTCGGACTGAACCCAGGTCTCCAGCATTGCAGCCAGATTCTTTGCCATTTGAATTCCCAGGAAAGCAGATATTAAAAATATTGACATCAAAATAATGAGTAAAAGTAATTTCTGTTTTCAAGGAGTATCTGGTCTAATGAAAAGTTATCTATCCAATTAAGTGCTCTATGAGCTCTTTATATTTATGTCTGTGTGTGTACATATATATATATATATACATATAAAAAGTTTATAATGAGTTATTCATAAAATATTGAAAGATCACAGGGGGAAAACTCTTCTTGGGGCGAGTGTCTCCCTGGGGAGACATCAGGGGAGCTCGTGTACACCCATGGCTGATTCATGTCAATGTATGGCAAAACCAATACAGTATTGTAAAGTAGAATAAAGTAAAAATAAAATTAAAAAAATAAAAATTTAAGATAATTCAATTTTCTAAAACCATAGAGATTTTAATTGAAAATTCATTAAATATATCACAGTATGGGCAGAACTGACATATTTGTAAAATTAAATCTTCCCTTGCAAGAACCAGGTATGTTTTTTAATTTGTTCAGCCTTGATACAGCCCTTTAATAAAATTCTATGGTTCTTTAAAAAAAATCTGCACAAAAACATCTACAAATAATAAATGCTGGAGAGGGTGAGGAGAAAAGGAAACCTCCTACACTGTTGATAAGGATGCAGATGGGTGCAGGCACTGCAGAGAAAAAAAAAAGAAAGAAAGAAAAGAGGGCATTCTCCCATGAGGAAGCACATGATTCCAGATAACTGTTGTACTATTTATATATCCTTTTGTTTTATCCATTTCATCTAACAAACAAATCCTTTAAATCATCTAACAAATCCTCTAAAATGTGCCAGGTATAGTGATTAGCAAGATTTCAACCCTTGTGCAAAAGAACTCACTGTTTAGTTACCTCACATCATGGAAGCATTGAGGATGTTCTAATAGCTCTGGGAGTATGCAGGAGAACACAAAGAAAGCTTTCAAAGAGTAAATGAAGCAATAGTGAGAAAAACAGAATTCTAGGCTTGTAACAAATATCATCGATCTGTCTATTTATCCTTTTGTCCATTTTAACATTTATAAACTGTCTATATGCTAATTGCTTTCTTGAACATACTTTACAAACCCCAAGTCCTAGTTCAAATGTTAGCTCCTCTAGGAGAAATTCAGAATCTAGAGGAGATCTTTAATGTAATGTAAATTATTTTACTTTTATCAGTGTTGACATCACTAGTATCTGCTGGCTTATGGTTTCCATTACCATGACATTTTTAAAGGTAGAATAATGCACAGTTTCTATGGTGTCATGGAAGAAGCAGGAGTTTTGGAGTCAGAAGAGCTGGATTTGTACAGTCTCTTCTGTATTGAGCTTGGACAACTATCAGACTTAGTTTCCTCATCTGGAAAATTGAAAGAGCAAAGGAGATAGTCCAGTGATAATATGTAAGCAGAAAATATAGTAAAATGTGGAGGTGGTTAGTGATTCTTTCCGTCTAACTTTCTCAGTATAAAAGTACAATATTGTATTTTATGAATATAACACTCAATTGATGTTAAAGAGAACACAGGTATTGAAAAATGTGCCGTGTTAGAATTTTTAAAAACTGGGTTACAATCTTCGTTCCAAAATTCTCTGTCACTTAATTTTCCTGACTCAGGTTTCTCATCTGAAAAATATTCTGACTACTGGTTTGACCTTGGTCAAACCCTCCTTGGTTTTATGAGACACTGTATGTAGAATGCCTAATAAATTATAAACTCTGTAGAAATATATGATATTGTATATATCTGTCGGCTCTGATAAATTAATTCTATCCAGCTAGGTTTCAACAAAATATATATTATTCCTCCATCTGAAATATTCTATAAATTCTATGCTTCCCTATAATTTCTAGAGAATCTTTCCAATAAGATGTTTGTTTTTTTTTTAAGTCTTGCTTTCTTATTTCATTCCTTGGAAAACTAAAGAATCTCACAGGACTCCCTTTCCCTCAGAATATCCTGGAGAGCATTGGATCGGCAGCCTTCATCTTTCCCTTTGACTCTTTAACGTCAAATGTTATGATTTGACTTTCACTTTCTTTTATTCAAATTTCCATTTTTCTAAACATATTTTCCCTAGTGCTCTGCTGAAGTGAAGATCATCAGTGGTCACTCTCTGCATCAGCACGACCACATTATTTGACTAATTGATCCTTCAGGTCAACAACCTAGAGAGCTATTATTGAGATGTCCTTCTCATACACTTATCCAAAACTCACAATGGAATACACTCTTCCTATTTTTATTCTTTTTTGGGGAATATTCCTTTTTAAAGCTCAGGACTCTATTGCTCATACTGTAGTTTCCAGGTTTTCTTGCAGGTAAGTTATAAAAGGCATGAAGGCTTTTACATTAGATTAAACAGGTTGCCTGCAGAGCCACACATTTATGTAGCCATCTCTGAGCTCATCATGTAAAACCTGAACTTCATGGATTTTAATGGGAAATTATTACTGTGGAGACTTGATAATTTATGTTAGTGATAGAGATTCATATTTTAAATTGCCAAACTTCTCAGTGATAATTGGGGAAAAGTGAAGGCAAGAAAATGTAAAGGAATTTAGCTGATATCCAATCCCTCCCTCTTTACAGACTACCTGCATTTTTACAACAGGACTTTCAAATCACAGCCACCTTATGGGAAACAAATGAAGGAACAAGACACTTTTAAATCCTAATTAGTAAATACCTTATGAATAACCAGGCAGATGTTTATACAATAAGTTATATAACAGAAATAAACTTGCATAAACATAGAAAATAATATTTTATTCCACTTTTAAATGACATAATCTTGTCCTAAATTACAGTGGTATTTAATCTTGTCCTAAATTACAGTGGTATTCTCTATCGTTGTCATTGATAGACACCAGCACTCACCAGCACTCTTTTCTTTCTAGTTACCTCTTGTGATGCTTAGTTCCTTATAAGGTTTACCAGGAACTCTCCTAGCACTGGCCTAGTTCTCCATCAGTGTGCTCTGAACTCAGCAGCCAGAGAAAATCGTTTTAAAATGCTGTCAGATGTCACTTGGTTAAAACCCTCCAAAAGCTTCCCTACTCACTCAGAATACAAGCCAAAGGACTCGTGGTGGCCTACAAGGCCCTACATGTTTCCTTGATACCTTCTGCCCCACCACTTGGTCTCCTACCTCTCTCTCCCGTACTCATTCTTCTCTAGCAACACTGGCATCTCCGCTGCTTTTAGAAGATTCCAAGCACCCTTCTATGTCAGAGCCTATGAACCCGTTATTCTCTCTGCCTGCTACACTCTTTCTTTAAAAGCGGATGACTGGCTCTGTCATCTTCTTAGTGCTTTGTACAAACTCTACCTTCTTAGTGACTGGTCCTCTGATCACTCTGCCTAAAAAATACCCAGTTCTTCTTCCCCTTCCTGGATTTATTTTTATTTATACGACTTCATAGCATCTAATCCAGAGGTCAGCAGACATTTCTGTAAAGGCACAGACACAAGCCATCTATTCTTTCTTGCAAATGTTCTACCCTGGCACTATGACGGAAATCAGCCAAAGGCAAAAGGGGCATGAGAGGATAAACTATGTTCTGAAAGTACTGTTGTTTAGTTGGTATGTCATGCCTGGCTCTTTTGCAACCCCATGGACTGTACCCACCAGGCTCCTCTGTCCATGAGATTTCCGAGACTGGAGTGAGTTGTCCTTTGCTTCTCAAGGGGATCTTTCTGACCCAGGGATCAAACCTATGTCTCCTGTATTGGCAGGTGGATTCTTTACCACTGAGCCACCAGGGAAGCCCTCTGAAACTATTGGGTTGGTCAAAAAGTTCATTCAGACTTTCAATCCAGTACTTTATTTATTTATAGAAACAAAAGGTAGAGCCCCTTTGGATCACAGGTCCTAATTTTCTGAATCTCAATGTAACTATTGCATGCAGATTAATTTTTTCTTGTTTTACCTGTCATCTGTTTCTGGCTACATTTTGGATATAAACTCCATGAAGGCAGAAGTTTGCCTCATGACTCTATCACCACTGCCTACAATAGTACCTAGAACCTAGGTGACATTTGATAAATTAAGTGCTCAATAAAAGCTTTCTATTTATCCATCTAAATATCAAGGTAATGGCTCACTTACTTGAATGGGAACAGTAGAAGAGGAAGACCTCTCTCCATATCCCTGTTTCCATTTCTCTTGGAAAATAACCCAAGGACCATCTGCCATGCTCACAATGATTAATAAGAGATGCAGAGCTGCCAACAGTCTGTTTCCAGATTCCTACTGCTCTGCAAATTCTTGCAATATGCTTGAGCATTCCCTTCCAAATCCTGCCCATCCAAATCATACATGACCCTGTCAGCATTATGGGAGCACCAGGAAGCTGATAGCCCTACAGTGTACGTACTCATGTATGACTGGGGGAGAGTGACAGAGATATTTATGGACTATCCAGGAAGGGGGAGTTTGTGAAGGGCAATATACTTTTACTTCTTTCCTTCGAGCATTTACTTCTGAAGTCACTTACTTATGTGACTTCCCAAATATCTGAAGAGTTAAGAGGGATTATTTCATAATAAGCATTCTTTATATTATTTTCTCTTTATAGTGATTTCTTCAGCAGCCTATTCACAGTCTTTGCCCAGTAGATCTTATGGACCAACTGATAATCTCCAAGCATGGTGACAGGGCATTTTTGGAACACTTTATGTTTCTAAATGTAAGATTCAAAATTTACTCTGTAGCTATATTAGAATAACTCTTTAACACCAATATCTAAAGCTCAGTCAGTTCAGTTTCGTCCGACTCTGTGCAACCCCATAGATGGCAGCCCACCAGGCTCCTCTGTCCCTGGGAATCTCCAAGCAAGAACACTGGAGTGGGTTGCCATTTCCTTCTCCAATGTTTCTAAATATAAGATTCAAATTTACTCTGTGGCTATATTAGAATAACTCTTTAACACCAATATCTAAATAAAATAGTTTTTAAAATCACTATGCTGCTGCTACAGCTGCTAAGTCGCTTCAGTCGTAACCGACTCTGTGCGACCCCATAGACGGCAGCCAACCAGGCTCCGCCCCTGGGATTCTCCAGGCAAGAACACTGGAATGGGTTGCCATTTCCTTCTCCAATGTATGAAAGTGAAAAGTGAAAGTGAAGTAGCTCAGTCGTGTCCGACTCTTTGCGTATTACAATTTAAATTGTTACAAAATACAATGAAAGATAGCAGACTTTGAATTTACTGTGTGTAATGCAAAGAACTATACTGATGAAATGAATAAGTGCAAAAAGCAAAGCTATATAAATTTTCAATTTGACTCTTATGAAACTACAGAGGGGTAACATTTTAGAGTTGAAAAGTCTTTAGAAATTTAAGTGATACTTCTGCTATTTCTATACAGATTAAGGAACTGTATCCCCCAAAGTATAAACAATCTCCCAAATCAAAGAACATCTCTTTGAAAAGTGGGGACCATATTGGCATGAAAAAATTGGAGACTATTTTATAGAACAGTATATCTATATAATCAAATTAAATCAGTGTAATTGGACATCCAATGAAACCAATGGGAAGAGGCTGAAAAGAGGCCCACTACTAGTTTAGTAGTGTTAGTCACTCCGTCATGCCTGACTGAGATCCCACGGACTGCAACCCGCCAGGCTCTTCTGTTCATGGGATTCTCCAGGCAAGAATGCTGGAGTGGATTGCCATTGTCTTCTCCAGAGGATCTTCCTGACCCAGGGATCAAACCCGGTCTCCTGTGTTGCAGGGAGATGCCTTACCAGTTCAGCTATAGGGAACACCATTTGAGCTACAGGAAAGACTACTAGTTTGTTAAATACTAAAAGCTAAGAAGTTACAGTCTTTTGACTATGGTTTATTTTCATCTTGCATTAGGAAAATGAATGATTACCTGTAAATTCTAAAATGTTTTCTGAAATTTGCATATTGAAAAGCCACAGAACTTGATGTTTCAGATCACTGATTGTGGACCCAGCAGCCGAACTTTGAATCACAGCTTCAGCACCTAATAGCTGTATGACCTTGGGCAATCTCCTTAATCTCTTTGTAACTCAGCTTCTCCTCCTGTAAAATGAGGATGACTGTAGTCCTACTTGTTAGCGTCATTGTGAGAACTAAATGTAAAACATTTAGATAAGTGTCTAGCATATAGTAATCTCTATATGCTATTATTACAATCTAAGGGGGTGGCCTGCACAGCTCATTGGGAATGTTTGGGTTGCTTACAAACCTTTTCCCTGGCATCGGAAACTTTTAAGCTCCCTGCATTGGAGGAACTGGAAGACACTGAAGTGCCTACATGCATTGCAAATGACTGAGACTGGAATCAGATTTCTATACCCCAGTTGTCCACAGACTTATTCTCTTCCCACACTGCTCTTTCAACACCAACAAGAGCAGAAGAAATAGAACTGTCTTCATTTTTAAATTTGGCATCATTTTCACAACCCAGTAAGTAATGAGAATAACTTTGCTAAGAAAGATGGCTAACCTTTAAAAATAAACATTATTTACAAGCATAAAATGAAGTTAATTTTAGAATATTACAGGGGAGACATGAGTAAACTGTAGTTATTAGGGCATAATGCAGTCACACTAATTCAAGTTAGTGAGTAATTATCACTGCTTCCATTTTTCTTTTTTAATCATTTAAGAGGTCTGACTCGATAGAGCTGAGTTGAATGAACCAAATTTCACATCATGAAAGGAGAAACCATACATTTAGATAAAGTAGACTCTGCCATAACATCATTTATAAAAATCATACGAGAAATT
>SJYC01142382.1:0-13316 GCA_006408675.1 Madoqua kirkii
AAAACATGTACAACCATCTTCAGAACAACCATCCATGAAAAGGAGAAAAAAGACGGGAACCTATGAAAAAAGATCTTCTGCAGCTAGATACATTAAGAACTACAAGAAGACAAGTATGGTGGGCAGATCTGTGATACATTCAAATCCCATACACCCTGGGAAAATAATTATATTACAAGTGTTCCACAGGAGTAACTTTTGAACCCACATCAGATATCCCAGTCCAGAGGTATGCCACCAGGAAGATGAACCCCTAGAATATTTGGCTTTGAAGGTCAGGGGGACTTAACTGCAGGAGCCCCACAGGATCATGGGAAATAGAGACTTCATTCTTAAAGGGCACATACAGAGTCTCATGTCCACAGGCATATAGGGCAAAAGAAATAATTTGATAGAACCCTAGGCCAGATCTACCTGCCTATCTTAATCTTCTGGAGGGATAAGGGTGTGCCTGCAGCTCATCCTGGGGACATAGACACTGATGGCAGACATACTGGGGAACATTCAACCATATAAACACTGTTGGTATTGGTGGCTGACATCTTGGCCCTGCCCAATAGCCTGTAGGTGACACTGTTGGGACATCTCAGGCCAAACAACTGAGTGGGGACACAGCCCCACCCATCAGCAGACAAGCTGCCTAAAGACTAAAGAACTCACAGGCACTTCTGGGCTCACCCTATAGACCCAGCCCATCCCACCAGGGGACCAAAATCATCCATCCACCAGCACAGAGGCACTGGCCACTCCAACCGGAAAGCCTGAGGAAGCCTCTCCACCAGCTACATCCACCAGGGTGCAGAACCAGAAGCAAAAAAGCTACAATCCTGAACATAGACTAGATCCTACCCTGAGATCAGCAGGACCCTGGTCTAGCTTAATAGCAGGCAAATACAACCTTCAGGACACCCAAATTCAAGCCTATATCCAGCTGTGTCAGGAGCCAAATATCCACCCTCTCCCTATTCCAGTAATCTGAAAGGAGTTCTGGGATCCCTGGGCCCTGCAGCCAGACTTTAGGAACTAACTCTACCTGCCAGTAAACCTGTACTAACCCCAGAGACTTTGGGACTTTGGGACCCTAACTCTGCCCACCAGTGAACAAGCATTATCCCTTGGCCACCTAGGATTCTGCAACCAGCCACCTCTTGGTCAGGTCCCACTAAGCAGCAGTTAGCAGCATCCGCACAAGGCCTAACAGACTGCCCACATAATTAGCTTGCCACTATAGAAGGATCAACTCAGCCCTCTAAAAGTGAACCCCTAGAGCATATAGCTTGTATAAAGAGAGAGGAGTGCACTGCTGGGAAGCACAGGATGTCTCCTACAGAGGGCCACTTACCCAAAGTCGAAAAACTTAGCTAACCTATCACATACATAAAAATACAATAACAACTTATGCAAAATGAGGCATCAGAAGAATATGTTATAGGCAAAGGAACAAGATAAAACCCTAGAAAAAGCACCAAGTGATGTGAAAATAAGCAACCAATCTGAGAAAGAGTTCAGAGTAAAGATCATAAAAATGATCAAAGTACTCAGGAGGAGAATGGATGTACAGCGTGAGAAGTTAGAAGCATCTAACAGAGTTAGAGAATATAAAGAACAATCAAACTGAGATGAAGAATAACTGAAATGAGCAATATACTAGAAGGAACCAATAGAAGACTAAATAATTTAGAAGAACTAATCAGTTAGCTGGAAGATAGCATTAGGGGACCACTGCCACAGAACAGAAAAGAAAAAAAAAATGAGGACAGTTTGAAGGAGCCTCTGGGACAACTACCCCACTAATATTTGCATTATAGTTATCTCAGAAGAAGAGAGAAAGAAAGGGCCCAAGAAAATATGTGAATAGATAATAACGGAAAATCTCTTTAACTTAGGAAATGAAATATCCACATCCAGGAAATGCAGAGTCCCATACAGGAGTAACCCAAAGAGGAATACACCAAGACACATTATAATCAAAATGACAAAAATGAAAAATAGAGAACAATAGAAGCAGCAAGGGAAAAATCAACAGATAACATACAAGCGAACTCCCATAAGGTTATCAGCTGATTTTTCAATAGAAACTCTGCAGGCCAGAAGGGAGTGACAAAGCATAGTTAAACTGAAGAAAGGGAAAAACCTACAACTAAGAAAACTCCATCCAGCAAGGGTCTCATTTAGATTTGAATGTATTGTAAATCTGCCCCTCTACTTGTCTTGTACTTCTTTATATCTTTAGCTATAGAAGATCTTTTCTTTTTCTTTTTCTCCTTTTCATGGATGGTTGTCCTGAAGATGGTTGTACATGTTTTGCAGATACTTGTGCGTAATGATTTTGGTATGCTAAACTCGGGAACAGCCAGGTGGAAGAGATGCTGAGGGCAAAGTATGGGGAAAGGGCTCAGAACGTCCATGTACTTTTCAGGGCTGCCATTCTCCCTTAATCTGCTTGTGTTCACCTAAAAGGTTTATAGTTTTAAAAGATTAATTTAATTACTACTACTACTACCAAGTCGCTTCAGTCGTGTCCGACTCTATGCGACCCCATAGACGGTAGCCCACCAGGTTCCCCCATCCCTGGGATTCTCCAGGCAAGAACACTGGAGTGGGTTGCCATTTCCTTCTCCAATGCATGAAAGTGAAAAGTGAAAGAAAAGTCGCTCAGTTGTGTCCGACTCTTAGCGACCCCACGGACTGCAGCCCACCAGGCTCCTCCGTCCATGGGATTTTCCAGGCAAGAGTACTGGAGTGGGGTGCCATTGCCTTCTCCGTTAATTTAATTATTAGTAATTAAAGTAGTCCAGGGCTTCCTTTGTGGCTCAGCTGGTAAAGAATCCACCTGCAATGCAGGAGATGCTAGTTTGATTCCTTTGTCAGGAAGATCCCCTGGAGAAGTGACAAGCTACCCACTCCAGTATTCCTGGGCTTCCCTGGTGGCTCAGATGGTAAAGAATCTGCTTGCAGGCAGCTGTAGGAGACCAAGGTTCAATCCCTGGGTTGAGAAGATCCCCTGGAGGAGGACATGGCAACCCACTTGCCTGGAGAATCCCCAAGGACAGAGGAGCCTGGTGGGTTACAGTCCTTGGGGTCACAGAGTTGGACATGACTGAGGGAATAAGCACATCACAAAGTTATGTTGGCGGATTATATAATTAATAATAAAGGAACATTCAATAGGTTTTTTCCTGAACTTTGGTGAAGGAGCAGATATTAGTCTGAAAAAAGAAAAATCACTAACCATTAGAGAAAAATATCTTAAAATTAGGAATAGGTTAAAGACTTTTTAAAAAAGCTAGCTTAAATTAGGTTTGTTGTTTATTTATACTATGTTTAAAATTTTGTCAGGAGGAGGGAGTCATTAAGTATAGCTGTCTCATATTTTTAATTCCAGAAATTGATACTGTACACCATCTTAAGGACTAGGTAATAATTTTACTATTCATTCTGTTCCACTGTGTGAAATTATGTTGGCTTAGAGCTAGGTTAAAAAAAAAACAAAACACTATGAATGTGACTATTATCTGAACCTGTAAGTGCCTTTTTATTCATTCCAATTTGTGTGCTCAAATTTGAGTTCATATCACACTCATGAGATGTTTTTTAATGAATGTGCTACCCTGAAAAGGTGAATGTTCAAAACACTGCAGAAGCAAATGCGCCCAAAATTCAATAAACTAACAGATTTTGTATGTGCCTCAGCTAAGCAGGGTTTTGAAAATTCACCCTGAAGGCTAGAATATGTCTTTGTAAGAATCTGAGCTTTCATATGAACACCTGGGGATACGAGAGCTGTGAGAAACAAATCTAATATAAGTTAAACGCTATTGCAAGGTTGCATTAAATAGAAGAGCTGTACAAAAGTTCTCCTTCGTCTTGGAGTTTTTTCTCCACCCTATGTCAAGAATATCAAGTACTGTACTATTTATCATCAATGTTTCAGTGACTTGGGAATACAGAATATATCTTATAAAGTGCCATATAAGTAGGTTTACAAATGTAGGTGACATGCTAAGCTGAGCCATGGAAAGATATTGTCCAAGGAATGGCCTCAGAAGTGAGTGGCCTAATCATTTTAGAAGGGCTTATCTAAACCTTAAATCTCTAAAATTCCAGTTGTTCTTCCAACTGTAAGTTGATACAATAGAGGTTATGCATGGACTGCAATACTTTGGGATACATTTATCTTCTCAGGCCACCTCTGATGGCACCATTTTAAGTGTCATATATGTGCTCAGTTGCTCAGTCATGTCTAACTCCTTGCAACCCCGTGTACTCTAGCCCACCAGGTTCCTCCATCCATGGGATTTCTCAGGCAAGAATACTGGAGTGGGTTGCCATTTCCTCCTCCAGGGAATCTTCCTGACCCAGGGATAGAACCCATATCTCCTGCATTGGCAGGTGTGTTCTTTTACTCCTGAGCCATTGGGGAAACCTTTTAAGTATCACTATTGTTTAGTCACATGGTCATGTCCAACTCTTGTGACCCCATGCACTGTAGCCCTCCAGGCTCCTCTGAGCCTGCTGGAATTCTCTAGGCAAGAATACTGGAGTGGGTTTCCATTTTCTTCTCCAGGGGATCCTCCCGACCCAGGAATCGAACCCAGGTCTGCATAAGTGACAGATATTAATATATTCTCTTGAACTGATTACTTGTCCTTTTAAACTTTATGGTTTCCCAAGACACAATTCTGTGGGTTATCCTAACAGCAGACTAGTATTGTTGTGCTATAGACAATAGTGCTATTCATTAAATATTACTGTGACAATCCAGCTACAAGAGGCCCAGGAAGTAGAATAAGCACAGGCGTGTGCTATACCAGAAGTGATGTATGTCTCTTCCTGTTTCTTTGGAAACCCATCCATGAAGGATGCTCTCTTTTCCCTCCAGACAGACAGGCTGCTCTGTTTTCAAAATCTCTCATTCTACAATGAGCAAAGCTCCTTTATTTACCATGGCAGACACAGAACAATAAATAAAACTTGGTTATGTTAAGTCACTGAAAAGTAAAGGTCCTATAATATTTCAGTGTAATTTATTTAGCCCATTCTGACAGATATAGGCTGTATCCATTTCAAATTTCAGTAACACACTCCTAGCCATGCTTCTGAGAAGAGCAGTTTGTGGAACAAACGTAGGCAACAATTTACGTTATCTAAGATTGTGATTGCACAATAAACCAAATGGCCACAAACATCCATTACCACTTGTTCCCACATAGTCAATGTTGTTCCTCTTATTCTACTTAATTTGTTCTTTATTCCTCTCCCTGAAAAAACCTTATGAGGTTAGTAGAAGTTGGGCTACCCTTAGGCTTTACCAGTGTTTCATACTCAAAGACAATATAATCTGTATTTTATGTCTCAGACATACTTTTTATTCCTATGCCTCTCAGTTCTTATGCATCCCTAAAGATGTAAAAGAGAAAGGACAAATGGTATGTTTTGAGCATTTTGTTTGGTGCAAGAGTCAATTTACCTACATTTATAGAATAACATTTATGTTTGCAAAATAATTTGAGTTTCAGATTTGAAAATAAATATAGGAATAATATATTAAATATATAAAGCCCATGGCAAAACATTATATCTAAGGTTTGTTTTGCAGTGTAGAGCTAAAATATTTGTTGACAGGAAAAAATAACTGTAGAATTTTTTAAAAAGAGAAATGTTATTGTATCATAGGTTAGTAGAAATGCTTTGGAATAAAAATATGAGGTTAAGTCCTTATGGTGAGCTCAAAATAATATTGTTTTTGACTCATTCCTAAAAGTTGATTGGCAGAAAGCTAAGAGAAGCTCAACATTAATCAGCCAAGATGTTAAAGTCATGAGAGAAAGGCAAGCAGAAAGTTGAACCACTGCAGCCAGAGTCGCGGAAAAGAAGGGAGAGAGTTTGACTATAAAGCAGATGAGGATGCTAAACAGGCTTAGATGAACCAGACACTGTTACAAAGGGTTGATTGATGGGGCAAAGTGGATAATAAGGCAAATCGAAGATTCCTAAAAATTAAAAAACAAACAAAATATTATGTTAAATCCTTGATGTACAATCGTCTCACTATGTGACTGCACCTGTTAATTAGTATATACGGCTTATTGTCTTTTCCTTACAATATAAAAAATGACATATACCTTTACCAATCCATAGAGTAGTTAAGTAAGATAATGTATATAAAGGCTTGGTGTATATCTCAAACAACCTAGTATACACATAAAAATATTACCATCATTTATTGTTTTGTTAATAATTTTCTATAGTTTCCCCTTCAACTGGCTTATACCCCTGACCTCAACCAATGGAAAAATACAAGGAGGATAGGATGGGTAATATCACTTAGTGAGTCAAACTGTAGTGGGTGTTACTATAATAGTTCATATTCATCATTGCTGTGGTTGAAAATGTACATTTAGTTGTGGTTGAATAGTTCACAATGAAAGAAAATCTCATCTGTATGACAGAAACTCTGTTGTGTTGGGTTCTGAACATAATCCAAGACACTCAAGACAGTAGCAAAATTAGGCAATTGGAAGAATCAGAGTAAAAAAGGCATTTTTCGTGCTTATTTCCTTCAAAGGATGCTCTGATTTTGTTAATTGCCTCAAAGAGTGCTTCGATTTGCTATTTTCTACAAACAGTATTCTAATCTAGTTTATCCTCTGAGTTGCAGCTGTGTTCAAGTATCCTAATAGATTTGGTGCACACTGAACTATTCTTCTACAATTAATTCACTTGGCTCTTCGTGTGAATGATTTATACCTATTTAAAACTAAATTGGAAACCATTTCACTATTGCTTATAAAGTCATTAAGACAGCTTTTAGATGACATTAATTTGCACTTAGATAATATCTTTCATCTAAGGATCTCAAAGCACTGTATGAAAGTACATTTTTTAATGTAGGAAGAGAGAAAAACGCAATACCATACTTAGGAATGATATGCAAAGTAGAAAATAAAATTTTTAAAAATACCCTTATGCTTGAGTGTAAATCATTTATGCTGCTCATTAATTTTATGTTCTACAACCATCAGTTTCTCATTTTCTTTCCTTGTCTATGAAGTTTGTGGGTCTCTATCTTCTTTAACTACATTCCTGGTGGCCAGTCTTCATACTCACAAGCCAACATTGTCTGATTCTTCTACCTTATGGTATGTGATCTCCATGATTAATTCTTCCTTTTATTTATGCCAACTTAATTTTATAATTAGACTGTTCCAAAAAGTATTGAAAGGATGTGAATTTGTTTTCAGTAAACTGAGTTTAAGCTGTCAGATCTGCTGCTTATGTATGTTAGCTTGCTAGAGGTTCAAGGGTCTTCAATTAAAAAATGGTCAACACTAGAAAATGTGGGATTTTATTCTGTGGCAAAGCAGTATCATAATAACACAGGGAAATGTCTTAAATATATTGATTTCCAGGAAAACATCTGGTGTCCACAGAACAGTTTTCTTTCCCATATAAAATACATATATTTTTACTAAATCACAAAGAAAAATATGAATAAATTGATATGCCTTTATAAGGGCAATCTAGTAAACATTATTTTATAATAAGGTTTGAGAAAAATAAATCCTAGCCACAATTGTTATTCTCCTCTCTGTTGTGTTTATTTGCTTTAACTGTGCTTTAGCAAGTCTCTGATTAAAACAAACAAACAAAAAAACTTCTTAAACTAAAACCCATAAGTTAGTTACAGAATAATCCTGCTTCCCTCTGTAAAAGCAGATTTTTAATTATTTTGCATCTTTGGAATTTAACCAATTCATGCTGTCAATGGCAGCAGTAGCAGTTGATTACACCAATTGATTTCAACTGGGCTGCTGCAAATCAGTAAGAAGTCTTCAAATAAAATAAGAAAAGGTGTGGCCCAGTGCTAGGGATTACAGTTTGGTGAGCAAATGTGGGTTGAATGAAGCCCTACCTTGCTTTTACAGCCAGGAATTCCTGAACAGCTACAAACTGAACGATTGAGCAATTTGAAAAGTTGCATGTTGCAGTTCTGGTTTAGAACCTAGAGACTTGAAAACATCTGTATATCAGAGCATATAGTTTAACTACTAGAAGCACTAAGTACCAAAATTGATGAAGGATTTACCCAAACACCTGGGCTAATAACTAGGACCCATCTCTGGAATACAACTTTATACATTGTCCCTAGATCTCTTCCTGTTCCAAGCCACAGAACAAAGATGGAAAGATTCAGTGAAATTATATCATTCTGTATCATTGTCATGAGCTTGTCTTGACCCACCAAGTAAACAAAGTTTCAGTGTCAAACAGGATATTTTTCTTAATCTCTCCTCTACTTGGCTCTGCTTCTCCCTTGAAGTTGGCACTATCTATGTTCTCAATTTTTTAAACTAGTGAAGATAACACATTCTGGCTTCTTTAGTGGGGGTGAGGGGTATCCTTAAGGATTTTTTAAAAAACATATTGGCCCTAAAATATAAGCAGTTCTTAAATATAAGATAGGAGATTTTCTTTCAAGTCTAGTAGAGTTCTGAGCCACCAGGAAAGTGTTATTACAGTTCTATACTATGATAATTCGGTGATTCTAGCTAACCAGGCTTGCCTGGTGGCTCAGATGGTAAAGAATCTGCCTGTAATTCAAGATACCTGAGTTCAATCCCGGGGTCAGGAAGAGCTCCTGGAGAAGGGAATGGCTACCCACTCCATATTCTTGCCTAGAGAATTCCATGGACAGAGGAGCCTGGTGAGTTATAGTCCATGGGGTTACAGAAAGTGAGAGACACAAGTCAGTTCATTATACAGTGTTAATTAATGATAAAGATTTAACATTATTTCAGAAGACAGAGTATGTGTAGCAGTGGTTAAGAAAGATTTTAGGAGGAAGCAGGATTTGAATTAGACCTTAAAGCACATTTCTATGTAATTTTATTTTCTATTCTTTGCAGAGATAACAATTCATTCACTTTTAGCTATCAATCTGAGGATCTGCAGATATGTCTGATAATTACTTGGAAATACAATAGGAATTAAAAGTGTATTTCAGTTGGAAGGGAAAGATTTTTGGATTGCCTGAGCATAAATAGTATGTAGGGGAATGAAAGAAAGTGAAGCTGTTTCTTATAGGTCATGGTCTCAATATTAGAGCATTTGGGGCTCATCATGTAATCAATGGGGAATAAAGCATTGCTTTTCACTGAAAACACTCTAAAGGAGGAGGATGAGTGATTTAAAGAGATAAATCAGACCTCTGCTTTAGAACACACATACCACCCACATATTTGGGGCCAGGCTGAAGTGAGGAGAGACCCAGAGAAAGTATACCCTATGAAAAGATTTAGTTCAGACAGGTGATGATGAACTATGGCAGTAACAATGAGGATGAAGGGAGTTCCTTGGTGGCCCAATGACTAGAATCCTGAGTTTTCACTGCTGTGGTCTGGGTTCAGTCCTTAATCAAAGAACTGAGATGCCACAAGCTGGGCAGTGCAGCCACTCCCCTGCCCCCCAAAAACAACAACAAAAACTAAAACATAACAACCACCCCCAAAACCAAAGCAAAACAACAAACAAAAATACAACAACACAAAAACCAAACTAACTAAAAAACCCTGAGTGATGATTAAAGATGAAAATAATATGAAACTTTTGCAACAATGACTGTGTGGTTAACGGGTAGAGTGTGAGAATGGTGAGTGATAAAAGAATCAAAACACTTTCAAATCCATGCCAGTGTAACAGAAGGAGACCAAAAAAAAAAAAAAATAAAGAATCTGCCTGTAATTCAAGATACCTGAGTTCAATCCCGGGGTCAGGAAGAGCTCCTGGAGAAGGGAATGGCTACCCACTCCATATTCTTGCCTAGAGAATTCCATGGACAGAGGAGCCTGGTGAGTTATAGTCCATGGGGTTACAGAAAGTGAGAGACACAAGTCAGTTCATTATACAGTGTTAATTAATGATAAAGATTTAACATTATTTCAGAAGACAGAGTATGTGTAGCAGTGGTTAAGAAAGATTTTAGGAGGAAGCAGGATTTGAATTAGACCTTAAAGCACATTTCTATGTAATTTTATTTTCTATTCTTTGCAGAGATAACAATTCATTCACTCTTAGCTATCAATCTGAGGATCTGCAGATATGTCTGATAATTACTTGGAAATACAATAGGAATTAAAAGTGTATTTCAGTTGGAAGGGAAAGATTTTTGGATTGCCTGAGCATAAATAGTATGTAGGGGAATAAAAGAAAGTGAAGCTGTTTCTTATAGGTCATGGTCTCAATATTAGAGCATTTGGGGCTCATCATGTAATCAATGGGGAATAAAGCATTGCTTTTCACTGAAAACACTCTAAAGTAGGAGGATGAGTGATTTAAAGAGATAAATCAGACCTCTGCTTTAGAACACACATACCACCCACATATTTGGGGCCAGGCTGAAGTGAGGAGAGACCCAGAGAAAGTATACCCTATGAAAAGATTTAGTTCAGACAGGTGATGATGAACTATGGCAGTAACAATGAGGATGAAGGGAGTTCCTTGGTGGCCCAGTGATTAGAATTCTGAGTTTTCACTGCTGTGGTCTGGGTTCAGTCTTTAATCAAAGAACTGAGATGCCACAAGCTGGGCAGTGCAGCCACTCCCCTGCCCCCCAAAAACAACAACAAAAACTAAAACATAACAACCACCCCCAAAACCAAAGAAAAACAACAAACAAAAATACAACAACACAAAAACCAAACTAACTAAAAAACCCTGAGTGATGATTAAAGATGAAAATAATATGAAACTTTTGCAACAATGACTGTGTGGTTAACGGGTAGAGTGTGAGAATGGTGAGTGATAAAAGAATCAAAACACTTTCAAATCCATGCCAGTGTAACAGAAGGAGACCAAAAAAAAAAAAAAAAAAAGAAAGGAAAGGAAAGCGTAAGCATTTGGAGAAGACTCCACCAGGGAACCAGACGTAGCCATTTATGGCCTTAGAAAAAGAAGGAGTAACTACAATCATCACTAGTGACTGTGTTAATTTGATAGGATTGCTGTAACCAAGAATCACAAACAGGGTAGATAAAACAACAGAAATTAACTTTCTCACAGTTCTAGAGGACAGAATTCAAAGATCAAGTGCCAGCATTTTTAATTTCCTCTGAGGTCTCCCTCCTTGGCTTGTAGATGCCGTTCTTCTCTCTCTGTCTACACATGGTCTTTCCTCTGTTTGTGCCTGTCCTAATCATCTCGTCTTATAAAGAACCAGTCATATAGGACTTAGACTCCATCCTCAGATTTTCACTTAACCTTAGTCACATTTTTAAAGATCCTGTCTCCAGATACAGTCACATTCTGAAGTACTGTGCTTAGGACTGTAACATTTAGATTATTTGTGGGCAGGGAATTCACTCTTAATGACCAAGAAAGTAGGACAGACAAGAGAGTAGAATTATCTGTGGTTTTAGTTTGACATTTATAATTTTTACTATGATGCACATTACTTTTATAAAGCAGGAACACTAAAAGTTATTTGGAGATTATTTTTTATCTGGCAGACAATCCATATCCAATGTAAGCAATCTGTTGAACCTTGACAGGAATTATAAGTTTTATATTATAATTTAAGAACTCCAGGAAAAAAATCCCATGGCCTGCCATGGCCTGAATTTCATTTAGACTTTATGTAGTTATGTCATGGAAATATGTTAATGTTACTATTTTTGGTCTTCTTAACTCAAATTAGAAATGACTTTGAAATCATCCTCTTCTGATAATTTCAAACGTTAGAAAAGTCTGCCTTCACTATTTTATTTTTGTTTGGTGGGTGGAGGGTGAAGAAAAAACAATTCTGGTCAATATCATTAGCTAATATATTCTTTAACCTGAGAAGTTTATTAGGGCATGTAAGTTTAAATTTGCTTCCTTCATAAACTTGTTTAGCAGAGACAATCCATCTCTGGACAAAGTGCTTTTTATATATCTTTCCCAGTAGTAGTTCTCACACTTTGGCATAAATTATAATCTCCTGGAAATTGTTTTAAAATACAGATTGTAGGACTGGCACCTTGAGTTTCTTATTTATAGTCTGAAGTCAAGATGAAAATTTCCATTTTAAAATTCTCAGTTATATTGATACTGCTGGTCCAGGGACCACTCAGTAGAAACCTCTCCTCTATAGTAATGTTTATGATCCGGGGAGATGGTGTGGGGTGGGAGGTGGGAGGGGGCTTCGGCACTGGGAGATCGTGTACACCTGTGACTGATTCATGTCAATGTATGGCAAAACCATTACAGTATTGTAAAATAGAATGAAGTTTTAAATTAATAAAAAAAATAAAATAAAATTATGTTATTTTACTTTGAAAAAGTATTTTCCATTGTGAAAACATAAAGCTTTAATTAAATATACTCATTAAAATAACCATGAATAATGAGAAATTTCTGGAAATAGTAATGAAATGCATGGCATCTTAAAAGATATGAAATTAATTGAAGTTACCACCAAGAACTAATTCAAAGGATTAATAACACTAAGTCAGTGTATATTTAAAATATTTGTTGCTTGATCATATATCACCTTGGTCTTAGCCACATTACTGTGAGGACAATGAAAAGGAATATAGGATCAATATCATATCTATCAGTGAATTACTCTAGAAAGAGATCCCTGGGTCAATGCAATAAATGACTCTATCACCAGATAGCAATATGTGAGATTTAGAACACAGTCCTGAAAGCTTCAAGACAGCAACAAGTATAACATAAGCACATCTTATCGGTTAAGTCATCAAATAAATTATAAAAATGTGTGAAGAATGATGAGTGGTGAGCATTACCTCTTTTTCTTGTTGCCCTGGGATAAAGACCAAGGACCAAAGTGAGGATAAAAGATGTCTCTCCCTACCTCCCTCCATTCATTAATATAAAATGACAACTAAAAGGAAATAGGCTGTCAGCCTTTACAGGGTCTGATCTTTAAGAAAAGATAATTGTTTTTAAAGACTAAGGGTGCCTTCAATAAGACAAGACCTACCAGAGTGTCAGCTCAAGCCCAGCTATTTTTAGTGAGGGCAATCAACCAGAGGAGACATTTATGGAAATGTGGATTTTCCTTATGACCTTTATGCTGACACCATAGGTAGAGAGATAAATGCACCATGATCATTATACAATATACTCCCTTACTCAAGAGTTTAAGATCCCTGAATATAAAAAAAAAGTTCTAATTTATCCAAAGTTAAAAGGAATTTCTTTTTCTTTATGACAAATCTTAACATAATTTTCTTGTTCTTTACTAAAGCATTTCACAAAAGTCTTAGAAGTGTCAAATTTTTGACATGGCATTCACAACATTTCTTTGGTCT